>CAUYLG010002129.1:0-35923 GCA_963573385.1 Cacajao melanocephalus | reverse complement strand
CTCCTTCTCCCCCTTCCTCCTCCCCCCTCCTCCTCCCCCTTCCTCCTCCCCCTTCCTCCTCCCCCCTCCTCCTCCCCCTTCCTCCTCCCCCTTCCTCCTCCCTCCTCCTCCCTCCTCCTTCTCTTTCTCCTTCTTCTCCTTCTCCTTCTCTCCTTTCTCTTCTCTCCTTTCTCTTCTCTCCCTCTTCCCTCTTCATTCTCCTACTTAGGGCCTAGAATTGTGAATCTCTGAAAGGACATGCCGGTGTCCTGTATTCCTGAGTTTATTTTAGAATGACTGCATATCTCAGGGTGTATGTTCCTTCTGTGTGCTTTTTAGGGCCAGGGTGTGTGTGTGTGTGTGTGTGTGTGTATTTAAATCTCTAAGCCCATGTTTATGTGTTTTCTTATGCCTGTATTTTTTTCTGATTTTTCCAGGGATACCTTGCGTTCTGTTAGTCTTGGAGGCCAAGGCTGAATGGGTTTATCTCTGTGCCCCTCC
The DNA here is from genome assembly GCA_963573385.1 of Cacajao melanocephalus. Classification (NCBI taxonomy): domain Eukaryota; kingdom Metazoa; phylum Chordata; class Mammalia; order Primates; family Pitheciidae; genus Cacajao; species Cacajao melanocephalus. The sequence continues at coordinate 35,443 of CAUYLG010002129.1, read as the reverse complement.
AATGACTTCAAAGAATGCCCAAAGTCTCTCAAGCGTGCGTGTGTGCACACACAGACGCACACAGAGTAGGAATCCTTTACCTAGGGGACAGAGATTTTTGATATTTTTGGTTGAGTCAAACCACTCCCCAAAGGCATTCATTACTTCAGGGGTTTCCATGGTGACATACGTCAAGTAAAATATTAATGGACTCCTTGGCTATTTTGCTCTAAGGAATGCCATGGTCTACGGCCCAAACAACTTGGTTAGACCATTTTCAGATCACTGTGCCCATTGGCTGTTGCCAATGATCCTGGTTGAATGTGGTCACTAGCTATTTTGAAGGTGGCTGTAGTTAAGAAAGTATAGTCTCTTCTCTAATAGGGTCCTGAACAGCTTTATGGTCAAAGAGTGTGCTACTCTGCTGTGTTACTCTGAGGGATTAAGTCTTAAAACAGTTGAGCAGCTTTCAGCTTACTCTAAGCTGCATGGAGTGTATGGGAAACAATAGGAAAAATCAGGATTAAGCTTCAGGTGTAGAAGGGCAGGCCTAGCATGTGTCATAGGCCCAGCAAAAGAATAAGAACTGGGAGTACAGAAAGGTAAAAAGTTTAAACTGGGACTGGCTTTACTTCTAGGCTGGAATGCAAAATTCATTCCCAGGTATGAGAGGGCCTTCGATTTTTAACGTGTGAGCAAAGTCAGTACACTTCTGATCTAGGGCAGAAGTTGTTGACCTCTGGGCCAGGTGTGGTGGCTCACACCAGTAATCTGAGCCCTTTGGGGGGCCGTGGATGGCGGATCACCTGAGGTCAGGAATTTGAGACCAGCCTGGGCAACATCGTGAAACCCTGTCTCTGCTGAAAATACAAAAATTAGCTGGCCATGGTGGTAGGCACCTATATTCCCAGCTACTTGGGAGGCTGAGGCAGGAGAATTGCTTGAATTCAAAAGGCAGAGGTTGCAGTGAGCTAAGATTGCGCCACTACGCTCCAGCCTGGGTGACAGTGTGAGACTCTGTCTAAAAAAAAAAAAAGTTGTTGACCTCTGGCATATTTCATGCTGCCTCCTGGGGGTGGGCAGTGGGGTCAGAGGTGCCGGAGCTGCTTCCTGAACAAGCCTGGCTTTTCTTTCTGCTTACCTCCAGCTTCAGTTGGTTCTCCTAGATTACAGCTCTCTCTCCTCTCTCTTTCTCACCCTCTCTCTTTTTTTCTCTGAACCTCAGGTCTCATCAACTCAACCTTCTCTTGTTCTGCCAGCTCTCACCTGTCAGCATTTTGGTTTTTAAAGTCCCCACCCTTGAGTCTTATGTGCTTGTCTAGAGAGTTAAGCATAAAAGGCTTTTCCTGATTTTTCAACTAGTAGGAAAGTTAGAACCAATCAGTTTGGGAGTTTGCTCTTCCCATCAAGCCTGTTCCCGTCTGCAGGGTGTGTTTGCATGTGGAGGCCACTCTAGCGCTCCCAGATTTTCTTCCCTTCACTTCTCAGGCTATGGCTCTCGGCATTTTATTTTTTTTCTAATTCATGTCTTAGTGCTTGGTCTTGGTGATTGGGTTTCTTAATCATGCCTGTCATCCCATCCAGAGATTTTAATATTTCATTTGGATCTATATTTCCTCTATAAAGGCCTAGAGAGGAGAGAGAATGATGCACTAGAAAGAAAATGAAATTTAGATTCAGATAGGGGTAGATTTGAATCTTGCCTTCTGTTTAATGTGAAATCTTGGGCGTATTAACCTTCCTGTGCTTTCTCTGAATCTTCCTACACTTCATTTCCCTAATGTCTTAAATGGGGATAATAATATTTAATAATACCTACGTCACTGGATTGTTGTGGTGATTCGATAATATAATATATAGAAGTCACCTTAGTGTAAGTACCCGATGGAAGTTGGGACAACTTTAATTGCCGATAATGCCTTTAAGATCAAGTTTTGAGGCTGGGGAGAGTCAGGGAACAATCCTGTGTAGTTCTCTGTATCAGGATTAAGGGAGTTATGGTGACCTTTTTTGAAGCAGGAACTCATCAGCGTTATCCCTGGGGCTGTCATTGTCCTGACTAGATGCTGTCATGGTGCCACCAACCCACATTACTGGCTGCATTGTTCCCACGTGGTGAACTCTCTCCGACTCTCAGCTGGTCCAGTGCTAGTTCTTGGAACACTCCTAAGGTCTTTCTGTCTCTGCATTTTGCCTGATCTTGTGACCCAGCATTGAACCTTTCGAACTGATTTTGAACTCAGTTCTTCTCTTAATGGGGCTCACCGTGGTCTCTCCATTAGTCTCTGTTGAAGTCAGACTTGTTTGGCTACCGTAGTTCTTAGCTATCCTTTTCTATTCTGTTTTTTTTTTTTTTTTGGTTTGGTTTTTTTTTGTCTTTTTTTTAAGAGATGGAGTCTCACTCTGTCCAGCCCAGGCTGGAGTGCAGTGGCATATATTGACTCACTGCAACCTCCACCTCCCGGGTTCAAGTGATTTTCCTGCATCAGCCTCCCCAGTAGGTGGGATTACAGGTATGTGCCACCACGCCTGGCTAATTTTGTATTTTTAGTAGAGATGGGGTTTCACTATGTTGGCCTGGCTCATCGCTAACTCTTGACCTCAGGTGATCGGGATTACAGGTGTGACCCACCGCGCCCAGCCTATCTTCTTCTATTCTGATGAGCATAGTTTTCTTTTCTATACTTGGTTTTCCCTTCTTTATTTTCTCAACCTTTGCACATTGATTGGCATGAGCCTAAATTTAGCGCCATTCAAGGCATACATACTAATTGCTTCATACATACTAATTGCTTCATTCATTTTTTCTTTTATTCTTTTACTCAGTATGCATTCTTAGAAACCAGATATACAAAGACAAGATCTCTGCTTCCAAGAAGGTCTCAGTCTGACTGAGGAGAGAAACAGGTAGCAAATAATAACAGCTTGAGATGGACACAAAGGACAATAGAAGCATAAAGGAGAGAGTAGGTGCTACTGCTTGGGGAATCAGAGAAGCATGAATGTATAAGGTGGATTTCTTTTTTTTCTTTTTGAGACAGGGTCTCACTGTGTCACCTGGACTGGAGTGCAGTGGTGTGATCACGGCTCACAACAGCCTCAAACTCCTGGGCTCAAGTGATCCTCCCATCTCAGCCTTCTGGGTGCTGGGGCTACAGACATGCACTACCATGCACACCTGCCTAATTTTTGGTATATTTTGTAAAGACAGAGTTTTGTCGTTTACCCAGGCTGGTCTTGAACTCCTTGACTCAAGCAATTCACTCACCTCGGCCTCCCAAAGTGCTGGAATTACAGGCGTGAGCCAGTGCACCCAGCTAAGGTGAGATTTGAGTTGACTTGTCTTTAAAAATACTCTGTTACCTGGTATAGAGGAAGATATAGGAAAAGCGTACCACCAGCAGAAGTGAAATATGCAGAAATACAAGCCTGAGTGCCCTCTGTTCAGGGTTGTGCAAATGGTGTGGGTTTAACATGAGATGTGGTGAAGAAATGCCAGAGAATGAAGTTGGAAGGGTAGTCAGGCAGCCAAATCATGAAAGGCCTCGTAGGCCATTCGTGCTGCTGAGTTTGGGCTTTACTTTTCTGGGGATGGGCCTCCTTGGAAGGATTTCAAGCAGGCGCATGATGAGATCAGATTATAAGATTGGATTAAAAAGAAAAAGCTCTGGGGGCAATGTAGAGAATGGACTGGCGGGGGTAGTGAAGTGGAGAGGCGAGGGAGGCAATCAGATTGTGTTGTAGCAATTAGATGGATATGGTAGTCATGTAGGTAAGAATGCAGGGGCAATGGGAAAATGAGATCAGGAATAGATTTTAGTTTTGTGCTGACTTTGTTTTTTGAAGATAAAATGATTAAGTCAGATTTTACGAATTGGCTGTTGGAGGTGCATAAAATGATGTGCTCTCTGAGTGCTTACTCTGTTCCTGAAAGAACTCCTCGAGTTCTGCTCTTGCTTTTGTAGGGGCTGCATCTCGAGCTCTGTATTTTATTCACAGAAAGAAGCTTAACTATTAATACTCTGCTGCTTGCTTTGAATTTGCCTTTCACAGCCTGGCCCTTTCTTTTTCAATGTTGCTACTTTGCTTTCAAGATTTAGAGGCCTACTGGCTAAACAGACCTATTAAAGAGCCTTGCCTAGGAGTTTAGCCACAGCTGTCATCATTTGTGTCTAGGAGCCATGGGCTTCAGCTTGTCTGGTTTAGTTGGGATTACCTATTTTTTTTTTTTTAATCAGTAGTGGTAAGAGTGGTAAGGTGGGTAGTTCTGGGAAGGGTTACTGAGGAAATGGTCCGTTTTACTTGGAAAAAGAATGTTTCTGTTAACTCAAACATTTAGAAATTTGCTCATTCTCAAAGATGTTAAGTCATGGGTGTAGGAAGAGGATGGGAGTTTAAGAAGTGAAAGACACCACCCTGACATGAATGAATGAATGGTGAATTTTTAATAATTCACAGTTGTGTTCACTTGTGAATTATGAATAATGTATATAACAACTAAGTGTGCAGAGGGTCTCAAAGTATAGTTTGTGTAGGCGAGGGCAATCCAGCTGCAACATCTGTCATACCATAGATCAAAGTGTAGTTTGTGGTACACTTGCATTGGAGTCCCCAGTTTGCTTTGTGGGTCATTCTTATGCACACTAAAGCTTAGCACTCACAGGTTTCCAGGTTGTACAGAAGCAAGAAGTACAGTGGGCTGAAATGACTGCTTTAAGGATATTAGGGAAACAAGAAAAGAAACTTTTGTGCCAGGCCACTGGGTATAAAGTTTTATGACCCGAGGATGGAAGGAAATTAGAAACAGGGATTGTAAGGCCAACAGGGAGAAGGCAGAGCAAGTTTTCAACAACTTCTTTAGACAGTACATGTGATCGGTTGTTGTATGTTAACACTGGACATGCATGTGTGATGTAATTTTTGAAGTTATGAAAGTGTAAGCAATCTTTTGTTCAAAGTTTACCCCTGGATGCTGTGGGCAATGAGCGATGGGCCTGGTGCAATGAAGAAGTAAATTGCTGCACAGCAGTGTGCCTCAGGCCTGGAGCTCTTCACATCCTTTAGAGCTGGATTAAGAGATGCTGTGTTAGCTCGAGCAAAGGTCACTAGGAGTCTTTGGGTTAATTTTTTTTTTAACCCGTATATTCTTGTAGTTCATTGAACGTCTTTAAGAGGAGGAAAGCCCAATTTGGGATCAATAAATGGTATAGTAAATATTTGTTTGAGTTCTAAAATGGACTATTAAAGAGTTGATTAGCAAAGTTTAAAATACTTGATACCCTCCATGGTTTGTGTCCGTGGGAGATGTTCGGTAGAATGGTCCGGGAAGGAGAGAGGGAAAGAGTACCATTATCTTAAAAAAAGAACAGCCCTGATTGGGCATGGTGGCTCACGCCTGAGGTGGGTGGATCACCTGAGGTCAGGAGTTCAAGATCAGCCTGGCCAACATGGTGAAACCCTGTCTCTACTAAAACAAAAAAACAAACAAAAATACAAACAAAAAACAAACGCAAAATTAGCCAGGTGCAGTGGCTCATGCCTGTAATCCTGGCACTTTGGGAGGCCGAGGTGGGTGGATCACCTGAAGTCAGGAGTTTAAGACCAGCCCGGCCAACATGGCGAAACCCCGTCTTTACTAAAAGAAATATAAAAATTAGCCGGGCACAATGGCTTGCACCTGTAATCCCAGCTACTCAGGAGGCTGAGGCAGGAGAATCACTTGAATCTGGGAGGTGGAGATTGCCGTGAGCTGAGATTGCACTACTGCACTCCAGCCCGGCCGACAGAGCGAGACTCTGTCTCAAAAACAGAAACAAAAAGAACAGCCCCTTACCAGTTCTGCTGGGTTCTAAGAGATGAACAGGTTGCCTATCCTGATGTCAAGGAGCTCCCAGCCTAATGGAGGTGACAGATGAACAACAATGAAGAAGTGCAGTGCATTTCATGCTAGAGGTGCCATGGAGTTTGGAGGAGGAATAGATTATCTTGCTGGTGAGTTTCTAAACCAGTGCCAAAGTGATGATGCCTCTGTGTGATGTTAATAGGTCAGTAGTTACACCCACAGTCTTCCTAAGTCTCTGGACTAGAGGCTCATATTTCTCGAATCTCCTATGCAAAGACATTTTTAACTTGAGTGCATACGTCAGAGAAAAATATGTATGCTTCCAAATATCATTCAATTGAACATCTCCAAAATGTCTGGTAAATAATGTCTGAGAATACCCAGGTCTTCCTGGAGGCTGGTTATAGCTATGGCAAGGTGTTGCCGTCATGAAGAGACAGTGGGTCCTTGCCTGCCTGCCCTATAGTGTGCAACCCCTAAAAGTGCCGTTATTCAGGTTGTCTTGCTTTTTGGCTTTTGAAATGTTTGGATTTGGGATGTTTTGGAAATTTCCCCATCCAAAATTTTTGGAAGATAGGGATGGGGAAAGGGATGATACCTGTTCTTTTTTTTTTTTTTTTTTGAGACAGGGTCTTGCTTTGTTGCCCATACTGGAGTGCAGTGGTGTGATCATGGCTTACTGCAGTCTCTACCTCCCAGGCTCAAGTGATCCTCCCACCGCAGCCTCCCGAGTAGCTGGGACTACAGGTGCATGCCATCATGCCTGGCTCATTTTTGAATTGTTTTGTAGAGACAGGGGTCCCCACTTTGTTGCCCAGGCTGGTCTCAAACTCCTGGGCTCAAGTGATACACCCACCTCAGCCTCCCAAAGTGTCGGCAGGGTTACAGGTGTGAGCCACTGCGCTCAGCCAATTCCTGTTCTTAAAGAGACTATAACCAGTAACGTTCATTCAGTGGAGTTCTGGCTGTACTGTAATTGTTACTGGAAAGAGGTCCTGATCCCGACCCCAAGAGAGTGTTCATGGACCTCGCACAAGAAGGAATTCGGGGAGAGCCTGTAAAGTGAAAGTAAGTTTATTAAGAAAGCAAAGGAATAAAAGAATGGCTACTCCGTAGACAGAGCAGCAGGATGGGCTGTTTGACTGAGTATACTTACAGTTATTTCTGCATTATATGCTAAACAAGGGGTGGATTATTCATGAGCGTTCCAAGAAAGGGGCAGGCAGTTTCCAGAACTGAAGGTTTATCTCTACTTTAGACCATATAGGGTAACTTCCAGACACTGCCTGGCGTTTGTAAGCTGTCATGGCACTGGTGGGAGTGTCTTTTCGCATGCTAATGTATTATAAGTAGCATATAATGAGCAGTAAGGATGACCAGTGAGGTCACTTCCATCACTATTTTGGATTTAGTGGGTTTGGCCGATGTCTTTACTGTATTCTGTTTTATCAGCAAGGTCTTTGTGACCTATATCTTGTGCCAGCCTCTTATCTCATTCTGTGACTGAGGCCATCTAACCTCCTGGGAATATAGCCCAGTAGGTCTCAGCTTTATTTTACCAAGTCCCTATTTATGAAGGAGCCACTCTGGTTTGAATGCCTCTGATACAATGGCTCCTAAACCTGGCAAATCAGCAAAGTTTCCTTTAAAAAAATCCGTCTGTCTGTCTATCTAGGTATCTGTCTATTTATCTGTCTATCTATCTTCGAGACAGGGTCTTGCTGTTTCGCTTAGGCTGGAGTGCAGTGGTGTGATCATAGCTCACTGCAGCCTTGAACTCTTGGGCTCAAGCAATCCTCTCACCTCAGCCTCCTGGGTAGCTGAGACTACAGGTACACACCACCATTCCCAACTAGTTTAAAAATTTTCTGTAGAGATGGGGGTCTCACTACTCTCTATTTTTCCCGGACTGATTTTGAACTCCTGGCCTCAAGTGATCCTCCTCCCTTGGCTTCCCTAGGTGCTAGGGTTACAGGGGCATGAGCCACTGGGCCTGACCGTTGTTTATTGCAGTAGTTCTTTAGCAGAGGCTTTCATCATAATCATCTGATCAGCATTTTGAATCTGCTGTTGCCCTAAATGCATAGAATTTTAATTCTGTGGGTTTGGGGTCAAGCAGAACTATTTGAAAATAGGTCTTTGTTGATTTGGATGCATAATAGTGGAAACTCTGACTCACAGCAGTGATTTTTAAACATGTTTTATCCTACCCCTGTCAATAAAAGATTTTTGAGCAGTCATTCCCCAATATATGGATTTATTTATTTATTTATGAATTATATATGTGTACTTCTGTATGATGTGCAAACACATGTGTTTTAAAAAAATCAGGTAAAAATAAACATCATTGACAGTTCTGATATTTTTATCTCCTTCCCCTAGTGGATACACTGAGGATCCCATTGTGTAGCACATTGAAAGAAAGAACAGGGCCAGTGGTTCTTTAATTGGGCCCCAACTCTTATTTAGATGCTACTGTCACAGGTAGCTGTCTGAAACAGAATCACTTGTTCCCACCCCAACCAAAGCATTCCTACTCCATTCCTTAATTTATGCAGTAATTCAACACATGTATAGGTTTAGCAGACATGATCCAAAAATCCAAAATCCAAAGTGCTCCAAATTGTGAAATACGATACTCAAAGGAAGTGTTCATTGGAACATTTGACATTTAGGATTTTTGGATTTGGGACACTCAGCTGGTTAAGTACCTGCCAATATTCTGAAATCCAAAAAAATCCCAAATCCCAAACACTTGTGGTCCCAGGAATTTCAGATAAGGGACAATATTGTACAAAGTGTTGAATGAGGAGCTGGTGATATAGTAAGATCAAGGACCCAGATTATGCCAGCATAAACATTAAACAAATGATTACTTAATATTACATTACTATAATTTTGATGTATGCTAAAAAATATGAACTCAAAAGTATCTGAGACAAGTCTCAAAGTTTAGAAAGTTTATGTTGCCAAAGTTAAAGGAGGCACCCAAGACACGGTCTCAGGAGGTCCCAATGACATGTGCCTAAGGTCATCAGGGTACAGCTTCCTTTTATATATTTTGGAGAGACATAATACATCAATCAATGCATGTAAGATTTACATTTGGTTCAATCTGGAAGAGTGGGACAATTTGAGGGTGGCAGTAGGAGGGCTTGCAGGTTATACGTAGATTTATAAATTTTCTGATTGGCAATTGGTGGAAAGAATTATTATGAATAGAAAGGAATGTCTGGGATATGTTAAGGGGTTGTGGAGACCAAGGTTTTATCATGTAGATGAAGCTTCCAAGTAGCAGGTTTCAGAGAGAATAGATGGTAAATGTTTTGTATCAGACCTTAGGTCTATATTGATGTTAATGCTGGTTGGCTTTTCCTGAATTCCAAAAAAAGAGGAGGGTGTAATGAGGCATGTCTGATCCCCACTTCCATCATAGCCTGAAACAGTTTTTCAGCCTAACTTTGGAATGCCTTTGGCCTAGAGGAGAGGTCCTTTCAGATGGTTGGCCTAGAGTAGGGGTCCTTTCAGATGGTTGGGATTATTTTTGATTTCTGAAAGTATATCTGTATAACCTGAGAATGACCTCTTATGGAGGGTTTGAGAAATCTGTAATTTGGCAGCAGGAGGGTCATTGAAGCAAAGCTAGAGTGTTTCAGATCTGGAGGACAGAGGTGGAAATACCATAGCACAAGATGAAACTGAAGATGTGAGCAGAGACCAGGGATCACATGGGCTTAGTAGACCATATTAAGGAATTTAATCTTTATTTTGAGGGTAAGGTAATCCATTGAAGGATCTAAAGGAGAGTGACAGGGCCAGATTTGCATCTCAAAAGATCACTTAAAGGTGCAGCATGTTGTATCAATTCTTTCCCTTCTTTTTCTTTTTCTTTTTCAGATAGAGTCTCATTCTGTCATCCAAGCTGGAGTGCAATGACGTGATCATGGCTCACTGCCACCTCAACCTCCTGGGCTGAAGCCATCCTTCTACCTTGGCCCCCCAAATAGCTGGGACTACAGGTAGGCACCACCATACTTGGCTCATTTTAAAATTTTTTGTAGACCTGGGGTCTCACTATGTTGCCTAGGCTGCTTTCAAACTCCAGAGCTCAAGTGATCTTCCCACCTCAGCCTCCCAAGGTGCTGGGATTGTAGGTGTGAGCCACTGTGCCCAGCCTGTTGTCTCCCTTCTTATCTTTTGCTTGTATTTAGAAACCGTTGCTTTTACAGTTGCCCTCAGATTACACTCCCCTTTTCCCTACTTTCCATAAACTCTTACACGTCCTCCAAGGTCCATCTTTGTTGTCACTTTCTGGTGAAGCCTTTTCTTATTTCCTCTTCCAAACACCCACACCCTTTAGAGCTAATCTATTTTATATATATATAATTTTTAATTTTTTCTACTTTTAAAAAATTTTAATTTCTTTTTACTTTATTTAAAAGTATGGAACGCTTCATGAATTTGTGTGTCATCCTTTCTCAAGGGCCATGCTAATCTCAGTATCATTCCAATTTTGGTATATGTGCTGCTGAAGCAAGCACTAGAGCTAATCTCTATCAAGGCACTTTGTAGGTTTTATTGTCATTTACCTGTTTTGGTCAATTGGGGGAGGGCAGATGCAGAAAATAATTACTTGAAATCTTCATGGCACACTATCATTTGGTTTCTTTGGTTTGTTCAAGGCTCCTACCTAATTTTACTTATTCCTTTCTTTTTTTTTTTTTTTTTTGTTTTGTTTTGAGATGGAGTCTCACTTTGTTACCCAAGCTGAAGTGCAGCGACACGATCTTGGCTCACTGCCACCTCCGCCTCCTAGGTTCAAGCAATTCTTCTGCCTCAGCCTCCAGAGTAGCTGGGAGTACCGGCATATGCCACCATGCCCGGCTAATTTTTGTATTTTTTTAGTAGAGACAAGGTTTCACCATATTGACCAGGCTGGTCTTGAACTCCTGACCTGTGATCTGCCCGCCTTGGCCTCCCAAAGTGCTGGGATTACAGGCATGAGCCACTGCGTCCGACCTTATTCTTTTCTTATTATAAAGACTTCTGTACTATTTGTGTGTGTTTTTAATGTATGTAAATGCTGTCTTTTATTGACTTTACATTTTTTACTTTTTAAAATTAGAATGATTTTTAAACATCGACTCATTTTCCTTTGTGTGTCTATAGTCTGTTGCTTCTAACCAGTGCTTGGTGCTCCACAGTGGGAATTCATCATATTTTACCTATCCTCTCTTTCAGTGGTGGCCACCCAAATGCTTTCATTTTCCCTGTATCACAAGCAGTGTTGCAGTGAGCAGCCTTGTATACATCCTTTGTGGACCTGTGTGAGAATTTCTCTGGGATATGAACATCCAGGATCAGAATTCTGGGGTTGGAAAGCGACGGTGGGCTTATTTAGCCAGATCCTGCCTATTGCTCCCTAGAATAGCTGCACTGACTGTGTGTTCATCACGGTGCAAGGGTCTCTGTATCCCCATGTCTCCACCAACACTGGGCATGTTTTGGTCAATCGAGTAGCTTGAAAGCGGTATTTCACTGCTGTTTAATTTTCATTTCTCTGGTTGCTAGTGGGTTGAGCATTTCAGTAAATTTGTTAGCATGTTATAATTCACATTGCCTATCATGCCTTTGTCTACTTTTCTCTTGAGTTACTCTCATTTTCTTGTATCCTTGCAAACTTTCTTGTTGCTTTGCAAAAACTGAGGTGGAAGGATGGCTTGAGCCGAGGAGGTTGAGGCTGCAGTGAGCCATGATCATGTTACTATACTGTAGCCTGGGTGACAGAATGAGACCCTATTTCCAAAAGAAAAGGAAGAGAAAGAGTAGGTACAATTTGTTGCACCCTTAAGTGATCTTTTTGAGATGTAAATCTGGCCTTGTCACGTGCATAGTCTCGGTGTTAGTTATCTGTACATTTTAGATATTGAGAACATCATCTCCTAGTAATCTGAACAGAAATGTGTAATCATTTTGCCACACATTAATTCTTGCATATTATCTTTATGGCTTTACTTTCCATCCCGAGTCTATTTGGTCTAATGATATTGAGTAGATACCTAATGTTATTATGGCAGTTTAGTATTATGTCAGTTTTTAAACTCCCATTTTTATCTTTTCTTGATTTATGCTACCAACTTTATCATGTATTACGTTCTCATCAGTAGATGAGTCTGTTTCTGACTCTTGCTCTCTTGTTCTGTTCCACTTGTTCATTTAAATGTTCTTGCTCGAGATTGTTTCTACGCAGTGGCTCTATAGTACATCAGTGGATTTGGTTGGGACAGTCCCTCCCCTGCCTCTACTTTTCTCCTCTTTCTCAACATTTATTTAGTTATTTGTGGACCTTTATTGTTCCATGTAGATTACGGAGTTTTTCAGAGATCCCCAGAAAACCCAACTGAAATCTTACTTGAAGTTAATTTGGGGAGAGAATTGATATTTTATGATAATAAACTATCCTTTCCAAAGGTATAGATATGTCTCTCCAATTATTCTTCTCATCTTATATGTTCTTTAGACTGATTTAAAACTTTTTATTTATATTTTCTATAAGTAAGGTTATCAATACTTTATAGCTTTTTATGCTGTTGTGAATTAAAACTTATTTTTCAATTCTATTTTTCTAGTAAGTTTTCCTTATCTGGAGAAATGCTCTTGATTTTAATCTGTTCAGTATACTGTTTCTCAAGAGCAGAGGCTGTGTCTTTTGTCTCTGTATTCCCAGTGTTTAAAACATCGCATGGTAAGTGATCAATGAATGTTTGTTGAACGAATGAATGAAAGAGCAGGATACATAAAGCAGAATGGGCTGCTCTGATATTTGGGTCCATACAGAGGCTTCATGGGAACATCCACGACACTTGCGGCAGACACCCCACCACAAGGAACAAGGGAAGGGGCAGTCTATTCCTTTACATGGCTGTCTTCCTGGGGGTGATCAATTAATTCCCCAACGTGGCTCACTTAGCTTTAGTTGGTGTCTCCCCCAGTTTTCCTCAGACCACATAGATGTTTTTGAACATAGCCTTTTGCTGTCTATTATGGCTTCTTCTGGACACTCACTCTTGGCTCAAATTTACACATCCATTTTGGAAGCCTTCACTGCCAGACTTGTGGTCAGACTAAAAAGCTTGACTTGGGTCTCCAAGCCATAGTTATGAAGTACTATAGGATTGGTTGTCTTCCTGGTACTTTCTTCTCCTCAGAAGTAATGAATGAAATGAAGCAAGCACTAAGACCTGTTAACTGCTGAGCCCAGCTTGGATCCCTGAAAGCAGAAAAGGGACTTTAAATACCAAAATCCAGCTACCCTTAGGACTGGAGCAAGATTGGACACATAGGTATAGGTGTTCTTGGTATTGTTAGACAAAGGCAAAGGCAACACACAAAGGAAAGTGATGCTTTTAAAATGACAGTTCATTTATTTTACACAAATTGTACTGAGTGCAATCTAAAGGCCTTTCACAGTCTGGCTCCTGCCTTCATTCCAAGGCTCAAGGCTCCCTCTTGGTCACTATCTTTTTCTGTCTCTACTGTACATGTTTTGTGCTCGAGCCATACCTGATTGTTTGTCAAACCATTATATGCCAGTTATTTTTTATTCTTGGATCTCGCTAGACAGTATTCTCTGTGTGTAAAATGCTCTTCTTACCTTTCTCTATTTATCAAACCCCTACTAATTCTTTTCAATGATGAATTCATGTTACTTCATCTCTGAAAGGAATTCATGTTACCTTATCTCTGAAACCCTTCCTGACTTCTCCAAATAGAATGGTTATCTTTCATTCTGTGCCACCATAATATATTCAGTATAGCCTTCTGTTAGTACATTTTTAATGCTGTGATATTGTAACTAATTTATTTTTATTTTCTTATCTGCTTATTTTCTATTGCAAGCTTATTAAGATTTGGGACCATACATTCTCTATCTTTGTGACTCAAAACTGAGCATAGCTTCTAACATAGAGTAGGTGATCAGTTAGTAAATAATTTATAAGTTGAACAAATAATTGAGTAAGTTCACCATGTAGAGAATGAGATTTTGATCCTATACTGGTCATGTGGTTTTAGACAAGGAACTAATCTTTCTATTTATCTGTAAAACAAATTTATATATATATATATATTTGCTCAATTGTGAAGATGTTATATTAGTCATCTTGGGTTGCTGTAACCAAATTCCGTGGCCTGATTGGCTCAAACAACAGACACTTATTTCTCACACTTCTGGAGGCTAGTAAGTCCAAGATCAAGAAGCCAATAGATTTGATTCATGATGGGGGCTCTGTTCCTAGCTTGCAGATGGCTGCCATATCATATTCTGCAGAGAGGAAGGTCTAATATCTCTTCCTCTAGTTATAAGGGCACTAATTCCATCAAGGGGGATCCACTCTCCTGACCTCATCTAAACACAATTATTTTGCAAAGGCTCCACCTCCCAATACCATCACAGGTTAGAGCTTCATATATGAATGGGAGGGTGGGAGAAAGGACAAACATTCAGTTTATAACATATCTCATAAAACATTATGAATCTGGTTAAAATCTTCTCAAAAGAAATATTCTAACTATGGAGCCCAGATGAATGAACAATGAATCTTGCCGTAAATATGACAGCAGTGAAACAGTGACTATGCCTGATAGGGTGTGGCTGTGTCCCCACTCAAATCTCAACTTGAATTCTATCTCTCAGAGTTCCTGCCTGTTGCGGAAGGGACTCAGAGGGAGGTATTTGAATCTGAAATGCTCATCCTACCTTTCTCTGCCTATTTATCAAACCTCTACTAATTGTTTTCAATGGTTGCTTCAATGATGAATTCATGGGGGCTGGTCTTTTCCATGCAATTCTCATGGTAGTGAATTAAGTCTCATGAGATCTGATGGGTTTATCAGGGGTTTCTGCTTTTGCTTCTTTCTCATTTTCTCTTGCCTCAGCCATGTAAGAAGTGCCTTTTGCCTCCCACCATGATTCTGAGGCCTCCTAACCGTGTGCAACTGTAAGACCAATTAAATCTCTTTTTTGCCCCAGGCTCAGTTATGTCTTCATCAGCAGTATGAAAATGGACTAATACAGTAAATTGGTACCAGTAGAGTGGGGCGCTGCTGAGAAGATACCTGAAAATGTGGAAGCGACTTTGGAACTGGGTAACAGGCAGAAGTTGAAATAGTTTCGAGGGCTCAGAAGAAGACAAGAAAATGTGAGAAAGTTTGGAACTTCCTAAAGACTTGTTGAATGGCTTTGACGAAAATACTGATAGTGATATGGACAATAAGGTCCAGGCTGAGGTGGTCTCAGATGGAGATGAGAAACTTGTAGGGATCTGTAGCAAAGATGACTCTTGTTATGTTTTAGCAAAGAGACTGGTGGCATTTTGTCCCTGCCCTAGAGATTGGTGGAACTTTGAACTTGAGAGATATGGTTTAGAGTATCTGGTGGAAGAAATTTCTCAGCAGCAAAGCATTAAAGAGGTGACTTGGGTACTGTTAAAAGCATTCCATTTTAAAAGGGAAACAACATAAAAGTTTGGAAAATTTGCAGCCAGTTGATGCAGCAGAAAAGAAAAATCCATTTTTTGAGAAATTCAAGCTGGCTGCAGAAATTTACATATGTAACAAGGAGCTGAATGTCAGTCTCCAAGACAATGGGGAAAATGTCTCCAGGGCGTGTCATGGGTCTTCATGGCAGCCCCTCCCATCATAGACCCTGAAGACTAGGATGAAAAAATAGTTTTGTGGGCTGGGCCCAGGATCCCTGTGCTGTGTGCAGCCTAGGGACTTGGTGCCCTGCATCCCAGCTACTGTAGCCATGGCTAAAAGGGGCCAAGGTATAGCTCTGCCCATGGTTTCAGAGGATAGAAGCCCCAAACCTCGGCAGCTTCCTTGTGGTGTTGAGCCTGCAGGTGCACAGATGTCAAAAATTGACTTCTAGGTGGGAAACTCCACCTAGATATCAGAAGATGTATGGAAATGCCTGAATGCCCAGGCGAAAGTTTGCTGGAGGGGCAGAGTCTTCATGGAGAACCTCTGCTAGGGCAGTGTGGAAGGGAAATGTGGGGTTGGAGCCCTCACACAGAGTCCCTACTGGAGCACTGTCTAGTGGAGCTATGTGAAGAGGACCACCATCCACCAGACCCCAGAAGGGTAGATCTACTGACAGCTTGTATCTTGCACCTGGAAAAGCCACAGACACTCAGTGCCAGCCTGTGAAAGCAGCCAGGAGGGAGACTACCCTGTGAAGCCACAGGGGCGGAGCTGCCTAAGACTCTGGGAACCTGCCTCTTGCATCAGCCTGACCTGGATGTGAGACATGGAGTCAAAGGAGACCATTTTGGAGCTTTAAAATTTGACTGCCCCACTGGATTTTGGACTTGCATGGGCCCTGTAACCCCTTTGTTTTGGCCAGTTTCTCCCATTTGGAATGGCTGTATTTACCCAATATCTGAACCCCCATTGTATCTAGGAAGTAACTAGCTTGCTTTTGATTTTGCAGGATCATGGGCAGAAGGGACTTGCCTTGTCTCAGATGAGACTTTAGACTATGGACTTTTGGGTTAATGCTGAAATGAGTTAAGACTTTGGGGGACTATTTGGAAGGCATGATTGGTTTTAAATGTGAGAACATAGGAGAGGGGCTGGGGCAGAATGATATGGTTTGGTTGTGTCTCCACCCAAATCTCAACTTGAATTGTATCTCCCAGAATTCCCCTGTGTTGTGGGAGGGAGCCAGGGAGATGTAATTGAATCATGGGGCCTGGTCTTTGCCAGGCTATTCTCTTGATAGTGAATTAAGTCTCAGGAGATCTGATGGGATTTTTAGGGGTTTCCGCTTTTGCGTCTCTCTCATTTTCTCTTGCCACTGCTATGTAAGAAGTACCTTTTGCCTCCCGCCATGATTCTGAGGCCTCTCCAGCCATGTGCAACTGTACATCTAATTAAACCTCTTTTTCTCCCCAGTCTTGGGTCTGCCTTTATCAGCAGTGTGAAAATGGACAAATGCAATCTCCCTCTTCTTTGTTCTCGTTTCTATTTCTTCTCTAATTTTTATGGTATTTGGGGGTGCTATTCATTGCAAGTTAGGGACTCACTCATTCTATTACTCACTGCATATCAAGGTAACCTGTCAGGGTTTGGCTTTATATAAAAAACAAATGAGGCCAGATGCGGTGGCTCACACCTGTAATCCCAGCACTTTGGGAGGCCAAGGTGGGCAGACTGCCTGATGTCAGGAGTTCAAGACCAGTCTGGCCAACATGGTGAAACCCAATCTCTACTAAAAATAGAAAAAGTTAGCTGGGCATGGTGGCATGCGCTTGTAATCCCAGCTACTCGGGAGGCGGAGGCAGGGGAATTGCTTGAATCAGGGAGGTGGAGGTTGCGGTGAGCTGAGATCACATCACTGTACTCCAGCCTGGGCGACAGAGTGAGACTCCGTCTAAAAAAAAAAAAAAGAAAGAAAAAGAAAAGAAACAAGTGAATCCCTAGAACATACAAATTAAGATTATTCAATAAAGGGAGGCAGTCATTACCCTTTAACCTCTGAAAGAAAACTGCAGGTAAGCATCAAACTAACGCTGAGATAGGAAAGAGTGGAAATTCCCATACCCAGTAAATTGTAGGACATTAGGTAATATTGGTGGGAAATATATTTGAGTGGGGAAGTGAATTTCAACTGACTTATCCTTGAAGATGGTGCTTCTATTTTCCCAAGATAGAAGGTTATGAAAATTGCATCTGAACAACTAGTTGTATTAGCATAAATTCTAGAAGAAACTGAGAAAGCAAGCCTAGCCTGAAGAAAATTTATACCGCTCACACTTCCCTTCTGAATTGGAGAACAGAACTGTATAGCAAAACTGTAGCCTACCTTTCAGAGATGTATTACATAGTAAAGCATATTTTGTGAACTTTTATACCTTCTAATCTTATTTTTCTATTGCCCTATTTTAAAATTTGTCTGGAATTTAATTTTATCTTATTAAATGTATGTGTCTCTGTTTATATATTTGTGAGTAATATTGTATTCTTTTTGGTATCGGATGACAACCCAATACACACAAATACATACTGATACATACAGAGATGTTTCTACTGCCTCTTACATCAGTCGGAAAAGAGAGAGTTCCAAGAATTCCTGTGTTGAGGGCTTAAAGCCAAATATTTTTTATTGTTTTTCTAGTTGAAAGAAGCTAGAAAACACGTATTACATCTTTTTTTTTTGTATCTTACCTGTTTTAGACTAGAATCTCCTGTTATTGAAAGAGTAAGTTGTATCTTTGTCTACTGCCTCTTCTTCTGATAGACATAATATAAGACAAAACCCAGTAACAGCCTGCTGTTTATTTTCAATACAGAAATGTCCTTACTTCGGCTCTTGTTGGTCAACTCTGTCCTTCCTTTTTGCCAATAGAAAGTCTTGGGCCTTATCCCTCATCTCACTTCCTTGATGTCTATTTCTTGAGGTGTTTCATCCACAGTCAAAGTCCCTAGTCAGTGATTGTTCTTAGGTATGAGTATTCTCTTCCATCCTAATCCATGTTATCCCAGTTATCTTCCAAAAGGCAGCCTCTACTCCTATAGCAGCACAAAGGTTTCCTCCCCTCCTCTTGATGGTGAGCCCAGAGTACTCTGTTGTCTCTGTGGCCCAGGCTTCCACTTACCCTGCCCTTACCTCTGTGGCAGTAGAGAGGATATGCTAGCAAAAGAGAGCAGGAGTGATCCACCATGTCCGGTCATCCTAGGGGATTGGTTCCAGGACCCTTCATACCCAACCCAGACACCAAAACCCCCAGATGCTCAAATCTGAAATAAAATGTCTTAGCCTATAACCTATGCACATCCTCTTGTACACTTTAAGACATCTCTAGATTAATATCTAGTGCAATATAAATCCTAAGAAAATCGTTGTTATACAGTGGTGTAATAATACAAGCAAAAAAGTCTGTATATGTTCAATACAGACACAACCATCCATTTTTTTTCCTGAATATTTTTGATCCATTGTTGGTTGAAGCTACGATGTGGAACCTGTGGATAAGGAGGGCTGACTGTATCGTTATGTCACATTTTTAACTGCCAGTGCACAGAGGCACAGAATGGAAGAGAGAAAAATGGAGACAAGAATAAAGACACGGCCTGCACTGCGGCTCGCCTGTAGTCCCAGCACTTTGGGAGGTGGAGGCAGAAGGATCACTTGAGCCCAGGAGTTTGAGACCAGCTTGGGAAACATAGTGAGATCCCATCTCTGTTTAAAAAAAATTTTTTTTTTTTCTTTTTGAGACAGAGTCTGGCTCTGTTGCTTAGGTTGAAGTGCAGTGGCACGATCTCAGTTCAATACAACCTTTACCTTTTGGACGAGCAGTTCTCCTGTCTCAGCCTCCCGAGTAGCTGGGACTACAGGCGCCCGCCACCACTTCTGGCTATTTTTTGTATTTTTAGTAGAGGTGGGGTTTCACCACATTGGCCAGGCTGGTCTTGAACTCCTGACCTCAAATGATCCACTTACCTCAGCCTCCCAAAGTGCTGGGGTTACAGGCGTGAGCCACTGCACCCGGCCAGGTTTTTTTTTAAAAAAAGAATGAAGATGAATAGGAAGGGAGGTGCCATTCACTTCAGCAGAAACATCCTTCTATTTCCCTTGTAATACGAACATTACTACCTCTGTGACTTTCTTAGGAGAGGGATACCAAAGATGTTAAAGTTTAAAACAAGACATTAAAAAAAAATCAGGACAGTTTAATCCTATCTGTTAGAGATGGTCGAACAACTCCAAAGAGGTGGTGACTTAACATATTTCTAGGTCCAGGTAATGGCCAACCGGGGCCAGCATCCTCCCAGTTACCCGGGCTACCAACCAAGGTGACTGAACCCTTGCTTGAGATTGCCAGCATTTGTGATACCATCACTGTGTATAAATTCAAGATAGGATCCTAATTGCTGTGGGTTATAAAATGGACTCTGTGCCCCCCGAAAACTTGGCATACTTAGATGGAAATGGAAAAATAGTATTCTAAAACACTCTGTTGCCTTATTATTTGTACCTCTAGGAAGGTGTGATTAATGTGGGACAGAATGTCAAGGAAAGGCTCTATTGAAGGGGCGAGCCTCAAGCTGCCCCTGGGTGGAAGTGTGGGTGGCCGTGGGAGCTCTGGGCCACTCATCAATCCCATGTCTGCCACACACACACACACCTGACATTAGGAAGAGCAGCATTTTGGAAAATGAGGAGATATCAACTCAGGTATGTGTGGAGGTGGTAGAAGATGTTATTACCTGGAACAGTCTTCACCTTTTAGGCCCAAATCAACCTCCATCTCCACTGGGACATTTTTGCACAATGTGTTTCTTTGACAGACTCACCAGAGCACATGCAGATTTGGTCCTCAGTCAGAAACATATTTTGTATTTCTAGTTCCTAAAGGAAATGCGAGTTTTGTACTTGGCAGAAGCTATAGCACCATCTTGTGGACATAAATGCATTGGATCAGAAGCTTGCTCTGAGAATTTTTAGTCATCTTTGAAAAAAGTCAATCTTGATTGCCTTCTTAGCTCTAATCACTCTTGGAATGCACAATCTATTAGTAGCAAAAGACTTCTTATATGTTCTAATTATATGAGGGTGGAGTTAGCATTCTCCACCAGTGGCAGCTTTCTTTCTGTTTTGCTTTTGGGATAGGGTCTCACTCTCTTACCCAGACTGGAGTGCGGTGGTGTGATCATAGCTCACTGCAGCCTTGAACTCCCAAGCTCAAGCAATTCTCCTGAGTCAGCCTCCCGAGTGGCATAGTGTGCCACTATACCTGGCTAATTTTTTGTAGAGATGAGGTCTCTCTATGATGCCCAGGCCGGCAGTAGCAGCTTTCTTTTTTTAGAATAATTACCATACTTAGGATCCTATATTCTCCCCAGCTCAGACTCATTTCTTTTAGGATGTGTGTCCTCAGCTTTGGATTTTAACCATGTCCCAAGGCATCCTGGCTTCTTTGAAGTTAACACAGTCACTCTAAGTCCCCAACAAAATAAAGGAACAATCACTGGGTACTAATGCTCTTTTCTGTCTCCTCTGGCGAATCAGACGTCTTTCTTCTTAAGCAATAGAGTCCATTGACACAGGGCTTGGGAAAAGGAGGTCCCTTCATTATTAAGAACCTAAAGCATTTGATTGGGAGCTCACAGAAGAACTGGAAAAGAGGCTGAGACAGGAGGATCACTTGGATCCAGGAGTTCCAGGTTGCAATGAACTATAATCTCACCACTACACTCCAGCCTGGGTGATGGAGTGAGACCCCATCTCAAAAAAAAAAAAAAGTCCCTGGAAAAAGATTTTATTTAGAGTCATGAAGTCATTGAATCATTTAATAGTGAGTCATTTAAATGGCAGTAGTATACCCTACAGTGGAGGAAAAAAAATGTCCAATGTTCTCAACCTTTCTTATCCCTAGTTTGATCTGCATCAAACATGGAATTGATGTGAAGCTTTGGGGATTCACTAGGCTCCCCTCTGAACAGCTTCAGGCTTGATTAGAATATGAGGCTGGTTTGAATTTTGCAAATATTAAAAATCTGTGTTTTTCTTCAAAAACATTTTGAAAAAGTTACACATTGACGTGCTTCAAAAGCTGAAAGTACAGAAGTTAAATCTCTCCCTCCACACATTTCCCGCCTACCCAACTATCTTCCCTCAAGGTACCAATATTAGAAGTTGTTGGTGAAATGCTTCTGAAAATATTTTGGACTTGTAGGAAATATATTACTTCAATGATAGTCCACAAAATATTTCAAAACTTGCATATTTCACTTAAGAATATAGGTTGAAGATTGTTCTATACTAGTACGTAAAGAGCTTCCTTATTTATTTTTCAGCTGTACAAGATTTTATGAATGGGTGTAGTCTCCTATTGAGGGTTTTTCCAGTACTTTGGCAGTACAAACAATGCTGCAGTGAATAACCTTTACATCTGTTGCTTAGCACACATACCATTGTACCTGTGGGATATATTCCTGGAAGTAGAATTGCTGTGTCAAATGGTGCATTTATAATTGTAGGAGACTTTGGTAAACTGTTCTCCATGGAGGTCATTTATACCAAATATAGCAATGTATGACACTCCATGCCCTCACTAACTATATGTTTTTAAAACCTTTTTTTTTTTTTTTTTTTTTTTTGAGACAGGGTCACACACTGTTACCCAGGCTGGAGTGCAATGGCGTAATTACAGCTCACTGCAGCCTCGACTTCCCAGGCTCAAGTAATCCTCCCCACTCAGCCTCCCAAAGGCAAGCACCACTATGCATGGTTATTTTTTTACTTTTTGTAGACAGAGTCTCCCTATGTTGCCCAAGTTAATCTTGATCTCCTGGGCTCAAGTGATCCTCCCACTTCAGCCTCCAAAAGTGCTAACATTACAGGCATGAGCCACCACATCCAACCTTTAAAACTTTTTGACTTTGCTAATGTGATAGGTGAAAGATTATATTTCAGTGGTTATGGTTGTCATTTTTGCAATGTCCTTTTTATGAATTTGGTTATAGGAACCCCAATTTTTCATACCTGGTCACCTAGTCAGTTTTCTTTCTCCAGAGCTATTTTGGCAAATACATTAATTTTTTTAAATGAAGTTTTATGAATAGATATCAAATTTTGATCGGCATTCACAATTTTTTTTTTATTCTCCCTTTCCTACTTATCCCCAGTAGTGGATTTGCCATGAAGCTAGAAAAGCTTAAGCTTAGAGTCCCTTCCAAGAATCCCTTCCAAAATTCTGAACTAATTTTGTACTCATAAATTCTTTTTCTTAAAGAAGCTGCCCAAATTTTATGACTTCAGGCCTAGATATGCCTCTGCTTGTCACCATCTTCCCTGTTTTCAACCTCTCTCTTCTTAGTTTCTTCTGTATTCCTCTAGAATGATTTTATGCATACATAAGCACATCCACATAGAGTTTATCCACGTACTTTTTTTTTCTTGCCTTTCTGAATAGATCTTGGAGATTTTTCTGTATAAGATCCAGAAACCGTCCATATTGTTTACCATTTGTTGATAATTTCATGATATTTCATTGTATGAAGACATTGGTCTTTACTTAATCAGTCCCATATTGATGGAACTTAGTGGGCATTTGTTTTGTTTGTTTTTTGCATTAAGAACAAGCTCCTGGAAGGTTTCAGAGACTTAAGTGGCAACTAAAAATCTGGTTTCATTTTAGGTTTCAGAAGAGATAAGGCTTAAAATAGACGAAATTGTTGGGGGAGCCCTAGCTTCCCTTTTGCCACACCCTCTTCAGGTATCTAGGACTCAAAGTCTTATAAAACAGGACCCTTATTACTTGCTAGTCACAACCTAGCTATATGAACATATACATCTGCATGGGAAGTTTATCTGTGATTGTGAAACCAAAGATTGTCTTGCTAAAGACATTCTGAATATCTGAAGGCAGGAGGGAGAGATAATTGTAAGGCTTTGGGTTCCTCTAAAATCCTATTGGATAGTTGTTGGCTTCAAAAAAGAACAAATAGCTTCTGAGGTCATGTTATTCTATCAATGGCATTCCTACAGCCTGCTAACTGACGTTTACCACCCACACGCTAATATTTTGTTTTGCCGTATCTGATGGGGAAGGGTTGAGCCACCCAGCCATGGAGTGCTGGATGTCTTCTCCATGCTGGAAGAGTCTATTACTTAGTATTTTAACCCTTCATCCACTTAATTATATATATAAATAAATATATAAATTATATATATATATATATTTTTTTTTTTTTGAGACAGAGTCTCCCTCTGACACCCAGGCTGGAGTGCAGTGGTGCAGTCTTGGCTCACTGCAACCTCCCTCCCTCAGGTTCAAGTGATTTCTCTGCCTCAGACTCCCAAGTAGCTGGTATTATAGGAATACACTATCACGCCCAACTAATTTTTGTATTTTTAGTAGAGATGGAGTGTCACCCTATTGGCAAGGCTGGTCTGAAACTCCTTCCCTCAAATGATCCACCCACCTTGGCCTCCCAAAGTGCTGGGATTGTAGGCGTGAGCCACCGCGCCCGGCCTTTCATCCACTTTAGTCATCACTTCCTTTCCTCTCTTCCAGTTTCATGCAAACGCCATGGGAACCACATTTTGGATAGCTGGAAATTCAGCCTTTTTATTCTCTTTATCCCCTTAAAGCATGGAGTGGCTGATCTACACTTTTGGGAACCCACTTTTTGGGAAGAAAGGATTATACACCTCTCCAATTTGGTTACCTCAAATCCGATCCTATTGCCCAGTGTTACCTTTTGTTCTTATGTCATTCTTTGGCTCTTCCCTAGAACTCTCTTCCTTGGGACTAAATTGTAGTGGGTTTTAGTTTAAGAGACTACATTCATTTTTTAAAAAAATTTAATATTTGTGGATACATAGTAGGTATATATCCTTCACTTTTATAAGGGATCAGGTAAATAATCAGAGAAAGTAAGGAAGGAAAAAACAAAGGTGAGAGAAGAGAATAGATGGATCTCAATGCTTTATGATTAAGAATAACTTTTAGTTGTTCTTTTTAGCTTACAAAGTTCTGTGTATATTACCCTTTGTGAAGCTCACATTTCCTTGAAATAGATAGGGTGGTGTCTTATCACCATTTTATAGACAGGGAAGCAAAACAAGGATAAGGCTAATCATGGCACACCTGAATTCAGGCTGACAGGATTTCCCAGCATCTTGAGAGTTGATGGTTCAGGGCTGACTTTGTCTGGGTCCCTCAGCAGGTGATCAGGGGCAGTAGCAGTTTCAGAATTTTGGTACTGAAATGGGGGCTAGGGGATTTGTCTTGAAGCTCTATTTGGATTGTATTTCATATAAAATTGAAAAAAAATATATTGTCTGTATCTATGGAGGTGCTGATGATGGAGATCTGTGGAGGAGGCTGAAGTCTCTTGGTCCCTCCACTTCTTTTGAGTTTTACTATTGTCCTGAAGAGGCAGAGAGCTAGAAACTCAGAACCTCTGTTTCCCTGTGGGACAGGCTGCTAGATGTTTATCAAAATTGTTCCTCTTATGCCGAGTACATGGACCACATGTCTCAGAATCACTTGCATTTTTATGGCCATGTGACCAAGTTTAGCCAATGGGATGTGAGCAGAAATGAAGAGTCCACTTTTGGGCCGGGCCACTGAAACTTTCATGACACATGACAATCATGGGAACAACGTGGAAATGATGGCAGATACATGAGTTATAAGGACACTGGGTCCCTGAATCACCAATTGATGGCATGATGTCTGCTGGTCAGGAAAACCTCCTCTGAACAAGGAATGAACACTGGTTTACTGTAAAATTTTCAAGTAATGTAGTATTCTTTCCCATGGTTCAATCTACATTTTGAGAGGTCTCTTTAACTCTTTAATGTGTATAATTTTAAACATTTTTTCATACTTTAGTATTTGTCTCTGTATATATTCTCACACATACACATATCTAGGTAGGTTTTTAAGTGAATGAGAAAGCACAGTATCAATGTAACTTTGTTTTCTCACTTCACATTTTATGAAAATTTTGCTTATTGTTAATATTAGTTTATATGTTACTTGTATATTAATATCAAACTATTAGATGTTAATATATTAAGAAAACATTTATATTGAGTTGCATAATACTTCATGGTATTTGCAATGTTTTAATAACCTCATAATTGATATTAGGTTATTTATCAATGTTACAAATATTGCTTCTGCTTAAAATATATTTACATGTATATATTTATGCATATGGAAATATTTCTGTAGGATATGTTCTTAGAATTGGAATTGATGCATCAAAAGGTGTGCACATTTTGTTTTTTGAGGCCAGACACAGTGGCTCATGCCTGTAATCCCAGCACTTTGGGAAACTGAAGAGAGAGATAGCTCGAGCCCAGGAATTCAATACCAGCCTGAGCAATATAGTGAGACCCCATCTCTACCAAACAACAAAAACAAAATTAGCCAGGCATGGTGGCTTGCACCTGTAGTCCTAGCTACTCGGGAGGCTGAGGTCGGAGGATATCTTGAGCTCAGGATTCTGAGGCTGCAGTGAGCTATGACTGCATCACTGTACTCCAGTCTGGGCAACAGAGTGAAACCCTGTCTCTGAAAAATCAAAAGAAAACAAAAAACAAAACAAACAATTTAGTTTTTGAAGAGATATGACCAAATTTCCCCCAAATCTATTAAGACTGTGTGGAAATATCCACTTGCCTACATGTTTAATGATGCTAGAAAGTATCTAGCTTTTCATTTTTGTCCATGTAATGGGCAAAAAGTGGTATCTTGTGCTTTAAAATATATTACTTACTAGAGAAGCTATACATCTTTCATTATATTTATTATTATCTACTCTAAATAGTTCATTTGTCTCTACTTGTAACTATGCATTTTTTCCAATACAAAACTGATTTGTATATTATTATTTTGCTTGTTATATATATGAGGGACCACATTAGCTATATTTTTATCATTTTCTTAAAGCTGCTTTTCTTGTGTGTGTGTGTGGTAAAGATGGTGGACTTTTAAAATGTGTATTTGTTTGTTTGTTTCTTTTTCTTTTTTTTTTTTTTTTGCCATGTGCAGTGGCTCATGCCTATAATCCCAGCACTTTTGGAGGTCAAGGCAGGTAGATCACCTGAGGTCAGGCATTTGACACCAGCCTGGCCAACATAGTGAAACCCCATCTCTATTAAAAATGCAAACAATTAGCCGGGCGTGGTGGAAGGCACCTGTAATTCGAGCTACTCGGGAGACTGAAGCAGGAGAATCACTTGAATGCGAGAGGCAGAGGTTGCAGTGAGCTGAGATCGTGCCATTGCACTCCAGCCTGGGCAACAAGAGCAAAACTCCATCTCAAATAAAATTTAAAAAAATTTTATTTTTTTAATTAACAAAATTGTATAGATGTACCATGTATAAAATGATGTTTTGAAATGTATATACATTGTGGAATGGCTAAATTGGGCAAATTACCATGTGAATTATCTAACATACTTGTCATTTATGTGGTGAGAACACTTCATGTCTACTCTCTTAACGTTTTTCACAAATACAATATATTGTTATTAACTGTCATCACCAAGTTGTACAATAGATCTCAAGGCTGATTTTCTTGATCCTTACTTAACTGTTCACAGAAAAAGATTCCGTAAGTCCAGGATAGAGGGAGGCCATATGATCAGTGGTTATGGGCATGGTCTTTGGAGTCAGGCTGACCTGGATTAGAGTCCAGGTTATGTCAGATACTTGCTGTGTGACCATAGAAAACGTTCTTACTATCTCTGTACCTCTATCTCTTGTTTTTCTTTTTATAAAAAAAATAATAAAAGTACTAACTCATAGAAGTGTTATGAAGTTAAGATAATGATGCATGTACCTTAGCACAATGCCTGACATTTAATAAGCTCTCAACAAATACTAGCTCTACTGGCCAGGCGCCGTGGCTCATGCCTGTAATCCCAGCACTTTGGGAGGCTGAGGCAGGTGGATCACAAGGTCAGGAGTTTGAGACCAGCCTGGCCAACATAGTGAATCCCCGTCTCTATTAAAAATACAAAAATTAGCCAGGCGTGGTGGCACACACCTGTAATCCCAGCTACTCAGGAGGCTGAGGCAGGAGAATCCCTTGAACCCGGGAGGTGGAGGTTGCAGTGAGCCGAGATCACGCCACTGCACTCCAGCCTGGGTGACAGAGCGAGACTGTTTCAGAACAAAAAAAAAGTATATGTACAATGTGGGTAATATGGGTACAAAACTAGACATTTAAATTTTAAGTCTAGATCCTAGAACTTTTTCCAGTAAAAGTTACTCCTAGTAATATCCTTTCCTTAGAGTGGGCATTTCTTGTTAACTTTTAGCCAGTCTTATGAAATTTCTATTTCCCAGAACACTAAAATAGTCAACTAATTAATCAATTCAGTACATACTATTTTTTTTCTTTATTTGAGACAGTCTCCCTCTGTCGCCCAGGCTGGAATGCAGTGACATGATCTCGGCTCACTACAATCTCTGCCTTTCAGGATCAAGCGATTCTTGTGCCTCAGCCTCCTGAGTAGCTGGAATTACAGACGTATGCTACCATGCCTGGCTGGTTTTTGTATTTTTAGTAGAGACAGTCTTCACCATATTGGCCAGGCTGGTCTCAAACTCCTGGCCTCAAGTGATCCTTCCACCTTCGCCTCCCAAAGTGCTGGGATTATAGTCATGAACCACTGTTCCTGGCTAGTACATATTTTTGGGTTTCTACTATATTTAAGGTCTGAGAGATTGTTAGCCGCAGAAGTCCATTTCATTTTCTCTGTATGGAATGTATTTTATACTCCTTTAACAAAAATGAAAATCCAAATCAATATGAAATGTGAATAAAATAATAATAGGGAATTAGAAAACAAGAGGGGACCTTAAAGTTTGTCCAGTTCAATTCTTTATTTTATAGGTGTGGAAATTGAAGCCCAGAGGAGTTAAGCAACTTTTCTAAGGTCACACGGTGAGTAAGTGGGTGAACTGGCATGAGAGCCCAGATATTGTCATGCTGAGCCAGTGTTCTGTTGACTAAAGCATACTATGTTCAGTGGTTCACGTCTTCTTTTGGCACAACATGATTTCAAAAATTAAAAACAGAGAAACACAGGTTTGAAAAACACAGATAAAAATGAGCCAATGCTATTTAAAATTTATGAAGAAAGCAAGGGATGTAAGATACTTCTCTGCTGGTTGCGAAAACATCAGAGCTGTGAAGTCCAGTGAGACAGCATTCCAAATGTCTTTCCTTTTTGTCTATTCTCAAGAACCTGTATTTAACAATGATACTCTACACACACAGCAAACAGTAAACACCAGTCCTACAGGTCGGCAGTTGGCAATCCCTGGTCCACATACCAAAGATGCTGCAGCTGCCAATTTCAGGTGGCAAGGAAACTGACTACAACACACAAATTCCCATCCCTATCATTTCCAGTAGTTATTGCCTACAATTGTCTCCACCCTCTCGCCAGAGTTTTCAAGAGCAACATGCTAACATGACTTCCTGTGTAGCACCAGTACCATCCTGGCCTTCTGGAATCACAGGTTCTGTCATTTGTCACACTGCTGTGAGACGACAATGACCATGGACCCCTATGATAAAACATAAATAAGCATTCCAGCATTTTTGATAGTAAATGCTAAATTTCTACCCAAAATTGTTTCTTTTCCTCTCTGTGATCCTAGAGCAATAGCACGTTCTTGATTATTAATATCTACTGCATAAGAATATGCTGAAAGGATGAATTGGACTAATCAAATGCATAAGATAGTCAACCTTAAAAGAATAGGCTGGGTGCAGTGGCTCACACCTGTAATCCCAGCACTTTAGGAGGCCCACATGGGTGGATTCCTGAGGTCAGGAGTTCAAGACCAGCCTGGGCAACATGGTGAAACCCCCTCTCTACTAAAAATACACAAATTAGCCAGGTGTGGTTGTGCATGCCTGTAGTCCCAGCTACTCAGGAGGCTAAGGCAGGTGAGTCACTTGAACCTGGGAGACAGAAGTTGCAGTGAGCCGAGATCACCGCTTCACTCCAGACTGGGTGACAGAGCAAGATTCCATCGTAAAAACAAACAAACAAACAAACAGACAAAAAGAATAAAGGGTATACATCTCTGCGCCTATATGTTGTGAGTAGAAATGTGAACATAATGACCACTATGAACAGGCCTGTTGCCAACCATTCAAGAGATGAACATCAGGAGGTCTTCTACAAGGGAGTGGCTCAGAGTTTATTTATAGCCAGACTGCCTGGTCTTGAATCATGTTTCTACCACTGAATAATTTAGTGACTTCGGATAAATTAATTAATTTCACTGAACTTTATTTTCTCTATTTAATGTTAGGATAGCATTAGTACCTAACTCCACAGATTTAATGGAATAATTATATGAAAGCATTTTATGCAATGCTGACCACATAGTAAGTGCTTAATAATTATCAGCTACAATTAAATTTCTACTGTATTATAACCTAAAATTAGAGAGATTTAAAGAAGATTAGAAATCAGAAGATGGCTCAACACTTAAAATTTGGAAATGAGGTCAACAGATAGTAAAAGTGTCCTTTATGTATTCCATACATTTTTTTTTTTTTTTTGTGAGTAGTCACTCTGTGCTAGGAATGTATAGGTGTAAAGAGATGAACCAATGCTTGTCCTTCCCTTTGTGGAGAGATGAATGAAACATAATTGAGACATGTACTGTAAACCCCAGGTTGAGAATTACAAAAAGTTGGAAACCAAAACCCAAATCTGAATTCCTAGGCCTTGGGAGAAGTCTTCTGTTTTTTCCAAGTGAATGGGCTAGGACAGGTTCAAAGAGAAAGAGGCTCCCCAGAAGCCTTTGCCAACTGACTCACAGAGGTTCCTTGAGTCTGGGCCACAGCTCCTGCTCCTGTCAGGCTGTGCCCTCCAAGTCTGAGTGGCCTCCTGTGCCTCTAGAAGGGAGATGGGGAAGCCATGAGGGCAAAGGTTTAGGTGACCTACCAGCACCAATGCTCTTCCTGTCTAAAGAGCAATTTTGGTTTCTGATCAGAAAGTTTCCCCAATAGGAATAAAATAACTTCTGACGTCATGGTAATAATAACACTTTATCTTACGTTCACATAGCACTTTTAAGTCTTCAAATATAATGTGTCCATTTGCATCTTGCTTGTGGTTTTCAGTGGCTCTGGGGTGTCCTAAACAGCTTTCAAATGTGTAATTTACAGATGAAGGACTGAAGCTTGGGCAGTTTAAGGGACTTCTCTGGAAAGATCACAGCTAGCAAATGGTAGACCTGGAACTAGACCCAGGGTCTCAGGTACGTGCCTCATGTATTTAAGGGCTAGGCAGCGTCTTGGGCTTCCTGGATGCCTGGGCCAGTGCTAAGAGAGCACTGCACACACAGAATTTAAGGTCCACACAGGTAACTTCCTGAGCAGCGTTTCTGCACGGCATGATTTCCTGCTGCTCCTCTGGTACCAGGGAGCTTTCTTCCCTTGAGATCTACCCCTGGAATTAGAGCTCTTCACCTTCGTCCTGCCATTTGACTGTATGCACTCCCGGTGTTGGTTGCAATGCAATATGCAGCATCTGTCATGAAACTAAACAACCGTTAAAAAACTGTATTTGGCAGTAATGGAATTACAAATTGTATATCTAGTTAGGTAATTTTAAAAAATTTAATTAATTATTTTATCATTATTACTTTTTTGGAGACAAGGTGTTACTCTGTCACCCAGGCTGGAATGCAGTGGCACAATCACAGCTCACTGCAGCCTCAAAATCCTCAAGTGATCCTCCTACCTCAGCCTCCTGATGAGCTTGGGCTACAGGCACATGTTGCCACACCCGGCTAGATAACTTACAGAACACTTTCTAATGTTCTTCAATTGATGAACCATCAACTTAACGCTGCAGTGTCAACCTCTTTAATCCATTGTTTTCGGTTTCACCATCCTGCCCATCAAGAAAGAGGCTCCTCCTCCATCTCTGACCCTTAAAGTCACAGTCCCTTCTTGCTACCTACCTCATCTCATTTCACACACCAGTATATAAAAAACGCTGTTTTTTTTTTTTTTTTTTAACACAGTTTTAAGTACTTTTCTGTCTGGAACCCAATGCCTATCTCTGGCTAGAGATTGAAAATTGCTTTTCATCTCTCCTCCTCTTTCTTCTCCTTTGGAAATTTCACAGTCTCTTTGGTTTTTATATAATAGTTATGATTATGGGTTCTGCAGTCACATTGCCTAAGTTTGATTCTGGACTAGGTACTTAGTAGCTGGGAGCATTGGTTAAATTATATAATCTCTCTATAGCTCTGTTTTCTCACCCAAAAATAGTGATAATAGTCTCTACCTCATAGGGTTTTTATGAGGACTTAAAGAGCTTTTACTTGTAAGGTTCTTGGAATAGTGCTTCATGAAGCACTCAGGGTGTGTGTGCGTGTGTGTGTGTGTGTGTGTGTGTGCATGCATGTGAGTATTGCATATGAACTAGAGATGTCTTTGTTCTAGATCTCACCACGCAGAACCAAGTATAGTTCTAAATTAACTCTCAGGTCTCAGTGAGTACAACGTCCATTCCCATCCTCTTTGTGTTCTGTGTTCCTCCGAATCTCTTAACCTCCTTTGCAGCCATGCCCAGAGGACTCATCAAACAGGATAAGAAGCCTTCCATAAAGAATCTCTGACACCCCTGGCCTCATCATGGCACATTCTAGAATGAGAAGGAACCCACAGTCATCAAACATCTCCTACGTTAGGATTGGTTAGATTTATTCTTAATTTGAAATGTTACTAAGAATGTCCTACATTGTCCTGGTTAAGTAGAGAAAGCTTGGGAGCCAGATTGGGTGTGAGTCTAACATTCTCCATCTGCTTAAAGTTTACATCTATAAATGGGGTGGTAATGGGAAATGGATTGGCTATAATGATAAACCAAGGTTATCTCTATAAAGTCCATATCAATGTGCAGTGGATGGCACAGAGTAATTTAGAATAATGCTAACTATTACCATTATTATTAAAACTCTTTTTTCCATTGAATTGTCTCTGTGTGGGGCTTTCCATTCATCCCCAGCAATGAAAAGTTGTGTGGTGGTACTTGCTAACTTCCTCTAAGTGAAGAGCATGCGCTTATTCAGAGAAAATCACAGACAGTCCCATGGAGGAGGCAAGAAGAGTAGAAACAAATGACCATCGCAATCTCAGGGCAGATTGGAAAGTGGATTTTGTTGTGTGATTGCTTCGGATTGCCAGATGAATGTTTATGGATTCACTCTCTCTGACAACAGAAATTGTCAGACTTGTGAAACCTTGTCTCTACTAAAAATACAAAAAATTAGCTGAGTGTAGTGGTGGGCACCTGTAATGCCAGCTACTTGGGAGGCTGAGGGAGGAGAATCACTTGAACCCAGGAGGTGGAGGTTGCAGTGAGCCAAGATCTTGCCACTGCACTCCAGCCCAGGTGACAGAGCGAGACTCTGTCCCCCCCAACCCCCCAAAAGAAATAGTCAGATAGTTGGTAGGATATTATAAAAATCAATTTTTCTCCAAGCTGAAATAGGCATTTAGATACATTTACTACTTAAAAGAGAGGAAGTGCAATTGAGGGGAAACATCCAAATATGGATGAAAGTGGATGGGGGTATCAATGGTTTCTGGAGTCTCTGCCTCTGGCTGTATTTTTTAAAAACTTTTTATAGATATGACTATATTGGTAATAACTGCTGCTCTACTACTACTGAGCATACCTAAGTCACAGGTAGAGTGTCTTTTACATTTCTGGACTCTAGAGTGTACAAAATAATTTTTTCTCAGCATTCTCAACTCAATAAGTAGTTAAATTTAAAAATGTTAAGTATAACAAATGTGTTAAAAACTAAATACTTCCCAGGCAGGAAAAAGGAATGCTTTGTAGAGTCTCTTGGTTCATTCAGTCTCAGATATAGAGTAGTGAATGTAGATGGTATCTGGTACCATTATTCCGGGAGATGACTGAGGCTGGAGATTCAAATGTAACACCTGTTAGGAATGACTTTCCTTGCACAATGCTCTTCTCAGGGTGCCCTTAACCTCTGCATTCCTCAGGCTGTAGATCAGGGGGTTCAGCATTGGGTTGAAAAAACTGTAAAATAGAAAAAGGACCTTCTGCTGCTCCTCAGGATGGCGGGACTTGGGGGCCATGTACATGACGATGGCGCTGCCAAAGAAGAGCCCCACCACGCAGAGGTGGGAGAAGCAGGTGGAGAAGGCCTTTCTGCGGCCCTCTCCAGACCGGATCCTCAGGATGGCCACCAGGATGTATGAGTAGGAGACCAGCACCAGGCAAAGCGGCCCCACCAGGATGAACACGGAAGCAGAAAAGATGACCACCTGGTTGAGCCAGGTGTCAGCACAGGCTAGCCTGAGGACAGACAGGATTTCACAGAAGAAGTGGTTGATTTCATGAGGCCCACAAAAGGGCAGTCTTAGGATGAGGCTCACATGGACCAGAGCCAGGAGGGAGCCACACACCCAGGAAGTGACAGCCAGGGTGATGCAGACTCTCCAGGTCATGATGACAGAATATCGGAGAGGGTGGCAGATGGCCACATACCGATTACAGGACATCACCACCAGGAGGAGACATTCTGTATGTGCAAAACTCAAAAACAGAAACATCTGCATCATGCAGCCAGCAAAGGAGATGGGCTTGGCTGGAAGCAGGAGGTTCACCAGCATCTGGGGCACTGTGTTGCAGGCGTAGGCGATGTCAACGACGGCCAGGTGTGAGAGGAAGAAGTACATGGGGGTGTGCAGTCTGGAGTCCAGTGAGATGAGCCCCAGGATGGCCCCGTTCCCCAGTAAGGTGAAGATGTAGAACAGAGAGAAGAGCCCAAAGAGGAGCATCTGAATCCGTGTGCTGAGGGGAAATCCGAGCAGGAGGAACTCTGTGACCATTGTCTGATTTTCCCCCATTTCCCTGTGAAAAAGAAATACATCGCTTAGGACCAGATTGTCAAAAAACACCTAGACGTTATTTTATGAATTTAGTCATTTTTAAAAGATAAACTTTTAACATTAATTACTTAGCTACACATTAAGTTAATCACTGATTGTAAGTATCCAATGTTACAGAAGGGATTGTGTCACCAATGACAGGATACATAGAGCCATTAACACATCATGGGAAGAAAGAATGTCATACCAAAAGTGGAAGTAAAATGACCATCTAATAAGGATTGTTTTGAAGCCGCACATATAAAAATTACTACAAGAGGAGAGAGATCAAAGATGGCCGACTACTAGCAGCTCAGGATTGTAGCTCCCAGTGAAGGCACAGAGAATGAGTGGACGCCACACTTTCAGATGAATTTTTGTTGCTCATGGACCAGGAGATTCCCAGCGA
This sequence comes from Cacajao melanocephalus, assembly GCA_963573385.1. NCBI lineage: Eukaryota > Metazoa > Chordata > Mammalia > Primates > Pitheciidae > Cacajao > Cacajao melanocephalus. The sequence continues at coordinate 731 of CAUYLG010002129.1, read as the reverse complement.
AGGAGCACCATGGGTCGCCACCGTGACTCTTGTGGCCGGCGCGGCAGTTTTGCTGGCACCCTGGTGGAGCGGTTCTTGGTGCAGAGTAAATGGGAATGGGTCCCCTTTTGGTCGACGTTTGGAGCTCCGGGAAGGCAGAGTTGCCCGTTTAGCTGATTGAAGGAGGGACTGAAGAGGGAAGCCAGACTGGAGATTCCTGGGCAGAAAAGCACCACGAATCTCAACGCTGCTGTTTTAGCCGGGGCAGTGGGTTGCTCAGATTCCGGCGCTGGGAATCAACAAGTTGGACGTCCACTCAGAGACTCAATTTGAAAGTCGGCAATTACAAGGACGACAGGTGGATAAATCCACAATGATGGGAAGAAACCAGCCTAGGAGGGCTGAGAATACCCAAAATCGAATGCATCTCCTTCTACAGGGGATCACAGTTCCTCATCGACAGAGAAGCAAGGCCTGAGGGAGAATGAGTACATTCCATTAACAGAATTAGGCTTCAGAAGGTGGATAATAAGAAACTTCTGTGAGCTAAAAGAACATGTTCTAACCCAATGCAAAGAAACTAAGAACCTTGAAAAAAGGTTTGATGAAATGCTAATGAGAATAGACAATTTAGAGAGGAATATAAGTGAATTAATGGAACTGAAAAACACAATACGAGAACTCTGTGAAGTATGCACAGGTTTTAACAGTCAAATTGATCAAGCAGAAGAAAGGATATCAGAGGTCAAAGA
>CAUYLG010002127.1:0-32611 GCA_963573385.1 Cacajao melanocephalus | reverse complement strand
GCCTCCCCCGCCAACCCTGCGTTCTTTTCCCCCCAACTTTCTTTTTTTTCCTCCATCTCCCCTGTTGGTGGGTTTTTTTTTTTTTTTTTTTTTTTTTTTTTTTTTTTTTTTTTAAGCAGAGTCTCGCTCTGTCACCCAGGCTGGAATGCAGTGGTGTGATCTCAGCTCACTGCAACCTCTGCCTCCCAGGTTCAAGTGATTCTTCTGCCTCAGCCTCCCCAATAGCTGGGACTAGAGGTGCGTGCCACTATGCCCGGCTAATTTTTGTATTTTTAGTAGAGATGGGGTTTCACCATATTGGCAAGACTGGACTTGAACTCCTGACCTCGTGATCTGCCCGCCTCAGTCTCCCAAAGTGCTGAGATTATAGGTGTGAGCCACCATGCCCGGCCTGTATGTTCTAATAAAACAATTTAAATAGGAAAAAAAAAATGAAGATAAAAAATAAAGCCATGATTACAGCAGAAAAGCATAACCATATAAGTGAACTACAATTTGGCTTAGAGCTGCCAAAAGACAAAACAAAGAGGACCAACAAAGACAGCAATAGACTCTATAAAAGATAAAAACAAATCAGGCTGCTGGGCATGGTGGCTCACACCTGTAATCCCAGCACTTGGGAGGCCAAGGCAGGTGGATCACTTGAGGTCAGGAGTTCGAGACCAGCCTGACCAACATGGTGAAACTCCATCTCCACTAAAAATACAAAAATTAGCTGGGCATGGTGGCACACCCCTGTAGTCCCAGCTACTCTGGAGGCTGAGGCAGGAGAACTGCATGAACCTGGGAGGCGGACATTGCAGTGAGCCAAGATCGTGCCACTGCACTCCAGCCTGAGTGACAGAGTGAGACTCCGTCTCAAAAAAAACAAAAAACCAAAAAAACAAATCAGGCTGGTGATGGTGGACACTGCTGTAGTGAGCTGAGATCGTATCACTGCCTTCCAGAGGTGACTTTGCCTCAAAAAAAACAAAAACAAACAAACAAAAAACCCACAAATCACTGTTTAGGAGAAGCAGATGTTTTGCTGAGACTGAGACCCAAGAGAAGTTTCTCCAATGGGTCTTCACAAAAGGTACACTCTGTGACATATTTAAAAGTAGCCATTAGCCTTAAAAACATATATTGAAAATACATGTTTTGACGACTGTGTTTGCTATTTGGAGCCAACAGCATAGAAACAAAGTGTAATGCAGTAACGGTAATTCTATGAAGAGCCAAAATGTGGATCAAATATGTAGCTCTCTGAAGATTTCCTAGAGGATAAAATTTAGATTCCTCTCTCTGCTAGTTGGGAATACAACTTGTTTTATCATCATCCCCAAACCTGTCTGTTCCTATAAGTAATAAAATCCATTTCAAAACCAAATTATTTTTATATCTAAAGCCATTGTTCCCTTTTAATATCACAGACTGAACTAGACTACACAGATAATGTATCTAAGCCTGGTTTTCTAAATAAATGTGCTGTAAATGGCTAATCTCAGTGTAGACAGATACATTTTAAAATGCTGTTTTATGGTTGTACTAACTTTATGTAAGTTTAATTTTTAAAAAGTTAAAAGATTATCCACAAAAATGTTGTTTCAGTTACATTCAATTTTTAAAATTATTAATATAGGTTACATTAAAGTACATCGCACCTAGTCACAAAGACTTTCAAAAATGATCAGCAATATAAAGTGTAAACCTAAAAGGAAAACCAGACTCATTCCACATCTGTGAAATTCAGTACTTAATATAATTCAATTTACAATAATCATAAAGGATAGGGAGAAGAATATAGAAAGTGGAGGGGGAAAGCGGTATTCAACATATGAACAACACAGCAACTGTTGCAATGGAAAAATAATTTATTAAATGAACATAATACCGGGAGTAAAATGCATTATAAAAGTAAAAAAAGGTAAATTATAGATATAAATAATAGTGGTTTACCTAATTAACAGATTTTTTCCTTCACTCTTGCAAAGCTTTAAATACAATCTTCTGAAAAGCCAGATTGAAAAAGTGGGTGGTTCACTTTAGAGCAGACAGGCAATACTACAATATCTAGAATTTGGCAAAGATCTGTTATATAAGATTCAAAATTGTACTGATTAAATGATTGTTCTTTTTAAGCCTTTTGCAAGTCTAGAATAATTTTAATAAATAAGCAGATCAATTTGGTATATTCATTTCTATTTCTAAGTATAGTAAACATATTTCTAATACACTTTTTGGAAAATGTTCTGAGTCAGAGCATACCTGTGCACTCTGACAAAGGCTTTAAAAATTTTTGGTTATTTGGTAAAAAGTAGTTTCCTTTTTACTTCAAACAACAGCCATTGGATGTGTTGATACATGTCAGTAGAGTTTTAAACAGCCACATCTTAATATATACATCAAGATACTGATAAACTTTTAGATAGTAAAGAAAAAAATGGAGATTGTTATTCTATTTCTCCAGTAAGTTTCCCTCAGTTTTTGGAAAGCATACCGACTGGGATTGCAAAATGCCAGCATTATTACAATGCGCATTAACAGCAATATGCAAAACAGTGAAAACAGAAAATAAATGAGTAACTTCACACTATAAAAATGAAACAAGGCACTTTCAATGACTGTACATAAAGCTGAAATAAACATTTTTTCATAAAGCTGACTCACAGACCCTAGGAGACTTTTGTAGAAAGTGAAATAGTAAAGGCATTACATAATTATTTCTCTTAACTCTACTTACTAAAGAAATCCACCAATGAAACTTGGCACAAAAGAGTTTAATTATCATAAAGTGCATCACTTGGCTAAATATGTTAAAAAGAAAATCAGCCATAATACAGTATAATAACATCTTCACATATATAGAAATAAAAATGCAATGCCAGGAGTCAAGCCAGTTAGGAACTTTGCAGTATATATGGCTTTTTATTTTGTTTTCTTTTCTGTATAAGACCCTATTTATTTAGACTCTATATTTTCAAAAGACTATGCCTTGATTAACAAAAAGAGGTAGTATTCTGAAAGAGGCAAACTCACTAAATCTAGGTAGACATAAAGATTCTGTGGAAACTAAACAAATGTAACATATGAATAAGCATTATGCTTATTAAATTATTTGGATATTAATGAATCAGCTTTTAAAATCAAGGCTAGTTTATCACTTTAGCTATATAACCATAGCCCTTTCAAGTAGTTTTCCTTTGGTGCTAGAAAGTAATCTTTTTTTCCTTAGCATTAACATTTCACATAAGCAAATTTTATTTACAGATGGTAAACATGTAAACAGTAAAACTCAGCTAAATTCTATCTTTACTATGATGGTTACTGATTTAAACCATTAATGAAAATATGTCATGTCAGAGATACAAAGAAGTATCTATCACCCAGATAGTAACATGCAATGAATTTCCATTTGATTAATATAATTGGTGATTTAACACACATACATATATACACAGCAGTTTGGAGCAATATATAGGCAAAACGCCATAATAATTTATGCACAGTATTTAAGAATGTGAGCCTTGATTACAGAATTCTAACAAGATTTTTTTAGTGTATTAAATATAATTGGATAAAACACAATTAAAAGCAGCAGTGAATACATTTCCTATCCCAATAACTTAAAAAAACTTCTTTATGTAAACTTTATACATGTGCATTCTTGCTCTTTCTGTATATTTTACAGTTCTTTTTTTCTTTTAAGATAGTATTTACCACTCTTCTAAATTTGCTGAATCGTCTAAATGGAGGGGATTGCTTGTGGTATATTAGTCTTCTTCAGCATCATACGCCACTTCTGCTACTTCTATCTCTGATATAGCATTTTCAGGTTCACTAAAACTTAAGCATGGTTTATTATCAGCTCTGCAAAAATAAAAAATAAAAAAGCAACATGTCAATGAAGGGATAGGATGCATGCTGTTATTTCATGTCATTATTACCTTTAAAAATCTTCTACCTTATAGAAAGAATATTTACGTACTTAGTATAAAAGTATTTAATGTAAAAAAGTATTTAAACATTCAATCAGAAATCTGATATTTTTAAGTTGTCATTGACACAAAGACCTTTGGAGATAGGGTTTAAACTTTTATACCTCTCCAAACTACCACTGACCAATAAAAATCTATATGGTAATTACCTTTACCAACATAAAATTGTTCTCATAATTATAGTCCATTACCACTAAACTATTAACAATTACCTTGGATCTGTATGCAATAAAAACTCTACGTGGGCCGGGCGCAGTGGTTCATGCCTGTAATCTCAGCACTTTGGAAGGCCGAGGCAGGCCAAGGCAGGCAAATCATGAAGTCAGAAGTTCAAGACCAGTCTGACCAATATGGTAAAACCCCGTTTCTACTAAAAATACAAAAACTGGCCGGGTATGGTGATGAGCGCCTGTAGTCCCAGCTACTTGGGAGGCTGAAGCAGGAGAATTGTTGAACCCAGGAGGCAGACGTTGCAGTGAGCCAAGATTGTGCCACTGCATTCCAGCCTGGGTGACAGAGCGAGACTGTCTCAAAAAATGAAACCCCCCCCCAAAAAAAAACAACAAAAAAACCCAACCTCTATGTGCTTTTGTGCTTTCGAATACATTACATTTTCATCATTCCTATTAGGTACGAAGGGTGGTTGCTATTATATTATAGTATCCTACTTTTTGAATGGAAAACGGGTGATATTGAGGTGAGGGAGATTAAGGTAGTTTGTCAATATTTAAAAAAAAATAATAAATTACCTGAGTCAGAGGCCAGTTAATGCAGACACAGCTGTGAAGTAAGTAAGAAGAAAACTTACAGCCTGATGTCAAAGACACATTTTTAGGGAGACCCTAAAATATCTACAATCCTTCTTTGTTTGCTCAGCAGATTTGTGACACAGTAACAGTGAACTCATAAAAAAAATGCTTTGTAGAGTATTAGAATCACTTCCCTCCAATTATCCAAAGGATTAAGCTATCATAAATGAAATATTATATACCTAGATTCTTCTTCCAGGACATCCTGATCAACCTCAAGTGCAGAGGACTCCACCTTTAGGATCTGTTCACCTTCTGTTTCTGACACGTCCAGTGATTCTTTAGGTTCTAAAGACATTGTTCTAAAAATATGTTATGGCAACAAGTTATTTTCTATGAACAAAACGGACATATGTTTAATGTTGTCAATACATGTAGCTATAGCAGTCTTTAGCTGTTAAGCCTTAATGTAGTCACATAGCTAATAAACAGCTTACTGGGACTAAACAGAGAAATTAGTAGCTATGATTAATTTAAAATGACTTTAGCATCAATTCAAGATATGCTGATGAGATGGCAAACCAGAGCTTTCATATGTGAGAAGTTGGCATAAATGCCTAGAAAGTAAGATATCCCCTAAATAAATTAATGGTATTCCATTTAATAATGATTTATTTAATAATGATTTAACAATGATGATAATGAATAACGTTTATCTTGTTGAATAGTTAGTGGCTTATTTTCCTGATGTTTCCCATCCTTCAATGCTCAGCTTTCTAAATAAAGCATGATTTTCCCAATGAAATATGCCAAAAGCCTACAACTTTCAGAATCAGAAAATTCCTAAATCATATTAAAATGTAAATGGTATTTATCTCAGAGTATTAAGAGTTGAATTAGTCAGACTAGAAATGCAAGTATCACAACACACCTGAATCTTTTCTCTAAAGTGTCTATATGAAGTTGCTTCTCATTAAGCAGTTTCTTTAGTGATTCCATCTCCTTTTGTTTTTCAAGTAGTTCTTTTTGTAAGCGGTAGTTAGTCTCTTCTAAAGTTTCACAAAATGCCTTAAAAGAACCAACAAACACATGCAGAAAAAGAATACAATTAATTACATATGCAGTATCTTTCTCAAGAGCATTATTGAAGAATGAAAGAACATAGATAATCAATAGTATGAAACTCCAAATGATTTGTTCTCTACCGTCATCTTTTTAGGTCACTGCTATCTTAGCTTTCTTAGTCCCCCATCCACCAGGGGGACATAACTACAAGTTCTTTTTCTTAAGACATATACTAGTAAGCTAGTGTGCCTGAAGTGAGTATGTGATATCCCTCTAATGTAGAACTGGGATAAAAATGATTAGTAACTACTGCTTTAATTTTTATTCTCCTTAATCTATGTTTGCCTAGCATACATGATTACACTTAAAAAATCAACTGTGGTTATTGATTCCATTTGTATTAGCTCAGTAGACATAGTACTGTAACAGCATTTTGGTAATCTTGATCACTTGGATTGCAGTACCAGGATGGAACAAGAAATGAGGAGCCAGGCACATTTTGGGAAGTGACAAAAAATGATACATTCAGGAATAAAGCAAAGATCCTAAAGAGCAAAACCATTAATAAAAGTCACTCAACAACACAGGAATACATCAAGAAAGACTGTCTCAATCTGGTCTCTAGGTAGACGAGGCAAAGTCTCACCTGAAGAATCTAATCTAAAAAGCCTCATATGTATTTTGGGAAAAATAATGTATCCTATAAATAAATACATACCTAAATACAAGATACTGAAATTGCAAATACCAAAATCAAATAGAAGATCTCTAAAACACCATGAAGACAAATCAGTTTACTATAAAATTGTAAGGCAGTAGGGGACTGACGGTAGATGTCATAAAACAGTCTACGTCAAAGGCAGTGGAAAACACTTTAAAGTGCTGAGAAAAGTAACTATCAAGGTAGAATTCTACACTCAGTTAAATCATACTTCAAGAATGAGAACAAAATTAAAAGACATTTGGACATCAAAGAACTAAGCATTACCAATACACATTCACTGAAAAAACTACTAAATTACATACTTTAAGAAGTAGTTAACTGAACCCCAAAGGAAAGAGTAAGATGAAAGTAGGAATGGTGAGGAATGAAAGTGGCAAACGCTCAGGTAAATCAAAAGAAACATTGACTGTGTGAAATAATAATGATGGCCAATTTTGAGAAGGGCTGTAAACAATCTGTTTCTAAAATATGAGAACATATGAGCATTAAATAAAAGACAATGACTACAGAACTTAAAAAACCAAGGGTAGAGAAAAAAACTCATTAAATAACATGAAAGGAAAGAAAGGAGGAAAAAAGTAGCATTTTATAAAGCAGAATAAAAAGCAGAAAATGATAGAAATAAATATAAATATAGTAGTAATTACTACACATAGAATAAATTCAACACTTAACAGATTTTTCAGATTGTATTAAAAGATAACTATGATGTTTAAAAGAGATATATTTAAAATACAAAGGAAGAAACATACTTATCAGGCAACAGACAAATGTTTGCCTTTTCTCCCCTACCAAAAGTTGTAGTTTTATTAATACCTGACAGAATGCAGTTCCAGGTGATAAAAAACATTATTAGGCACAAAGAGTCTCTATCTAATAATAAAAGTAATAATTCACCAGGAATATTTTAAATGCATAATTACAAGAAGAAATTGAACAAATTCACACCATAAGGGGTAAATTCGACATAACTCTAAGCAATTAAAGGACTAAACAAAAAAATGAGTTAAGATTGAAAAGATTTTAACAATACAGTTAGTAAGTTTGATCTGATGAACATATATTGAAGTCTGAGTCTAACAATTAGGAAATATATATTCTTTTCAAGCACACATGGAAAATTTAAATTTATCACATATATTCAGATTGCAAAGACTACAGAACACTGTCAACAATAACCAAGAATTGTTGTCAGAGAGAACATAATCTCTGAAAAAAATGCAAACAGACTAAAAAACAGTCAGTAGTATAGGGAAAAAGTGCCTGAAAATTAAAGAGAATTCTAAATTTATGGAGCAAACAAGATATTATAAGGAACAATATAAGATATTAATGACAATGAAAACACTATTAAGCCATGTGTAGTGGCTCACGTGGTAATCTCAGCACTTTGGGAGGATTATCTGAGGTCAGGAGTTCCAGACCAGCCTGACCAACATGGTGAAATCCCATCTTTACTAAAAATACAAAAATTAGCCAGGTGTGGTGATGTATGCCTGTGCTACTCAGGAGACTGAGGCAGCAGAATTGCTTGAACCCGGGAGGTGGAGACTGCAGTGAGCTGAGATTGTGCCATTGCACTCCAGACTGGGTGACAGAGAGAGATTCTGTCTCAAAAAAAAAAAAAAAAAAAAGTACTCTTAAGACTTACGAGATGCAATTTGACTGTAATATAAAAGAACTGTATAATACTAGAAACAACTGAAAAAGCATCCAACTCAAGAAGTCAAAGAACAGACTAAAATCAAGTATAAAAAAGAAATTAAGAGACAGGAAAAAAATTTAATCAAAAGAATCAAAAAGGAAATAAATGGTTCTTTGAGAAGTCTATTAAAATAAACCAAATCCAAGGAAAAAAGACCAGTGGAAACAACAGTGAGATTGAAAGTGGATACATAACTAAAGATATGTTAAGAGATTTTAAAAAGTCATGTGATACAACTAAGAACAACAGTCTTGTAAGAATGTACAAAATGGTCAATTTCTAGACACATTCTCAAAACTGAAAACCCCCAAACAAATAATCTGAATAACTACAGATATTAAAGTAACAGAATCAGTTGTTAAAAATCCACCTGTAAGACAAACAAACTAAAGAAAATATCAGATCCAGATTGTTTCACAGGCGAATTCTAACAAACATTTAGGGAACAAATAATATGCACTTATTCAAATGGTTCTGGATAACAGAAAAAGAGGGACTATTCCTCATTTTATAAAACTGGTATAATTTTGATGCTAGACCCAACAAAGGGCAGTAACAGAAACAAATATTATATATGCCAAAATTCTAAATAAAATCATTACAATTCAAATCCAGTAATTAAAAAGACATGCTGAATTTATGAGTTAATCTCATAATAAATGTTTTGTCATTTGAAAAATCTATGAATGTAATGTACCATACCAATAGATTAATAAAAAAAAAACCCATGTGATCATCTATACAGATGCAAGTGAAAGCATACACACACACACACACACACCCACACACCCACAACCTCTTAGCAAACTAGAAATAGAACTTCTGTAATCTAAAAACAAAGACAATAAACACATTGACATAACTCACAACTACCACCAGCCTACAGGAAACACCATATCCAACAGCAATATACAGGATCATTTCCATTGAAGTTAGGATGAGAGGAAAAGGATGCCCACCATAACGGCATCAGTTAAGCTCCAAAGATCCTATCTAGCAAAATAATACAGACAAATGAAATGAAAGATATTAAGTATTAGGAAAAAACATATTGTTAATATTGCAGTGAATATGATTACCTACATGGAAAATCCAAACAGATCTATAAACTAATGAGAGCATGTGACATGCAAAATAGAGATATAAGAATCAATAATAAAACTAGTAACTCAGAATGTAATAAAAATACCAATTATTTTATCAACAAAAATAATGAGAAATCCTATGGCTTTCCCTAGAAGTTTAAGAAAAAATATGTAAACTTTTACTGGGTAACTTAAACAAAAAAACCCAAAAACCTCTATATGCAAAGATCTATTAATAGAAAGATTCAATACTATAAGGACAATACTCTTCAAAATTAATACATAAATGTATTAAAATTCCAAACAAAATGGCAACAGGATTTTTTCATGGAACTCATAAAGTTGTTCTAAAATTCATATGGAAAAGTAAATAGCCAACTTGGAAGAATAAGAGCACCCTTGCTCTGCCAGTTAATAAGATTATTTAATTAACAGAATATAGTAGCAGAGAGATAAGACGACTAAAAATGAACTTAGTGACCATAAACAGACCCATTCACACTGAACTATTTAGGATAGAAGAATTCCTAATTAGTGAGGTAGGGATGAACTTTTCAGTAAATAAGGTAGGGATCACTGGTCATCCATACAGAAAAAGTCAAATGAAAGACCCGAATGTGAAAAACAAAAGTTTACACTTATTAGAAGGAAATTCAGGAGAAATAATTTTATGTGCTGGTATGTAGGGAAGAACAAGAGCCATAGAAAATGTGACCAAGAATGTGGGGCAGGAAATTTATAGAAGTCCCAAACAGCTACTATGGAAGATGCCAGAGTGGCTAGTAATCAAGAAAATTAGGCTACAGTAACAATAAGATGCTATTTTATACCCATCAGACTGACAAAAATTAAAATATTGACAATACTTGTATTAGTGATGATATAGAGCAAGAGGAAAATATATTGTTGGTAAAAGTACAAACTGATATAACAAATTTGGGGTGTATTTTAAGCACACGTAGTGAAGTTAAAGAGGAGAATATCTAACAATCAAACAATTGTATTCCTAGGAAAGTACCTTATATAAATCCTTTAGCTTCTTCCAAGATTAAAATCCATCCCAGTGAGGGAGGTACCTTAGGAAAGATGCATACAGGAATGGAGACTGTCCTTAGAATAGTTAATGGAAGGATATATTGATATAACTACTTAGCCCTGCTAATAAGACCATAAAAATGGTTTGTATTCCTAGAAGTAAAAAACCAAAAAAACCTGTATTATGTAATTATAATGTTAAAGGAGAATCTGTGATATATATATGAACATCGTTTTACACACACACACACACACACACACACACACACACATTTTCTTCCGTGACCGAGATCAAACAGTTCCATCGAGACTGGAAAATCTGCTAGCAAGTGATTCTTAGAAAACAGTTTCATTACATATTGCAATTCTCATTGCATTTTTTATCTGCTTTTCTGGGTTTCTCAAACTTAGGAACAAGAAAATTAAGTTCTTAACCTGTACAATAACTGAAGATTAAAATTGAGGTAGAGAATAGATGGCTTAAGAATTCTGCTTTAATTATTTGTACTTATAATTCATATAAAATATTAAAAATTATAATTCATTTCTAATTATAAGCTATTCATTAATGCTAATATAGTAAGACCTCATTTCTTCCAATTATATTATATACATACAAGTAACATACTTGAATTTTCCCAAAAAAAGGTAGACTAATTTATATCCCTAACCTTAATTCGCTCTTTGAGTACAAGTATATGAGGGGATAGAAATGACTACCTTAAATAGGGAACAGAGAAAAGTAGGTTAAAGATTTGCTGAACTGAGGATTCATTATCCTTTGAATAAGTTTAATTTTATACTCCAAGAAATGTGGGTTAAGAAATCATTTTGGAATTTTTCTTAAAATGAGAGGCTGCTTAAGTAAGTCTGCAGACAAAAGTGATATATCTCACATTAAGTCACTGTAGATTTTACTTTGAAGAAGAGCAAGCACAAAATTTCTTCATTCATTGTTCAAATAAACATATATTTTCAAATATACCTGTAGGAAAATGTATTTATTTTAGAGAAAGATTCTGGGAGAAACCTTCCATATTACTCTGTTGAGTGTATAAACTTAACATTGCCTTGGTGATTTATTTAAATCAGTGGTTCTACACCAGAAGTAATTTTAAATTCAGAAGACACCTGGTAATGTCTGGAGACATTTTTACTTGTCATGAGTGGGTATGCTATTGGCATCTAATATGTAGAGGCCTATAGATGCTGCTAAATATTTACAATGCACAGGTAAGGTTGCACCCTAGCCACGGCCACCAAAAAGTTATCCAGCCCTAAATGCCAATAGCATGGATGAGAAATCATAACTCAAATCAACTTCCACTCTTCCCCTGCCCAGTTATGATACTTGACACATACTAACTACCACACATGTTGAACTAAGAACAGTAAAGAGATATTAAAATTATTATTTTTGTAAAGGGGCTAATTTAAAAATGAACTAAAAGCTATCTTGCAAGAAAAAAAGAATATTATATTTTAAAGGAATAAAAATCATGGGATCCTTCAGCTGGAAAAGGAGTGACAAACACTTAGCTTCTTTAGCCCAATGTTCACTTAAAATAGACCTATAACTTTCTAAACAGATTCTAAATCGAAGTGACAAAATAGTAGCCAAAAGGCTGAATGAAACCCAGAAGAATGGAGCCCAAATATATACTTTGGCCAATTTTTAATATTTAATAGAATTTTAATGCCTTTACAGAGGACATGCACTCTCTATTTTGCCACTGCACATATAGGTTACCGTCATGGCACCTAAATAAATTTCAGTTTATAGCCATTTCACTCTGAATGCGCCCAATCTTGTCTGCTCTTGGAAGCTAAATGAATTTCAGTCTTTGAATTTGATCATTGTTCTAGATCATTCTAATGATAAAACCTTTTTGAAACAGGAGTTTATCATTCTAAAATATCTATGTCCAAGTTAGAGAAAATATTTCTTAATAAAGCTGAATTTTTAAAAGATACTATCAGTAGTATATAATAGTAATATAGTTGTACATTTAATAGTATGTATATATGGTTCATTTAAGAGAACTACGTTTATGTGAAAAAAGTCAAGATAATCTCGAATAATTTGGTTTCATATGGAGATAGTTCACTTCAGTCTGTGTATAGAGGGATGGCAAGGCCCATAAGTTGGACCTATTTCCTCCCTGGACATTGTTCAAAGAGGGTAGAGGAAGCCATGAAAACCGCAGCTTTTCTGCTACTGTTGGGGCTTACTGATTTGGAGTGCTGTCAGTTAAAGCAGCAATCTTGGCGGAAAGCAATGATCTAGCCAGGATTTAATAGGGAGTTCTGGGAAGTAATATATATATGGGGCATTGATAAGCTCTCCACATATCCTGGGACCCAAGCCACACAGGACAACAGAGCCCATATGCGTGTATTGAACAGGAGACAGGAGAGGATTCAGCAGAAACTAAAATCTATGGCATACTTGAAAATGACCTTAACTTTAAATCCACTCCTTAGACTACATCCAGATCCATTACCAGAGAGTAAATATCTTACTAGTTTAAAGCAAAATTTATGACCAACTGTTGGTTGAACATTAAGCTATGCAGAAACACAAGAAAGTCAGGCTAATAAAGAAAACAACACTAAGAAAACACACCAGTGACCAGATATTGCTAAGGAGACAAACTTTACAGATTTAGTCAAGGCAAGTTACTACACAGACAAAATAATAACAATCACTACAGGAGGCTGAAATTAGAATCAAGAGTTGCTACAGTATATCACCTAAAACATCTAGTATTCAACAAAATTTATAAAACACTCAAAAAAAAAAAAAAAAGGTCAATCTAAGCATACTCAGGAATAAAGGCTGTCAATTAAAGCTACCTCTAAATGGCCCCAAATGTTAGGCATATCAGGCATTGATTTTTAATGTAATCATTACATACATGAAATAAACAGAAAACACTGAATTAATGATAAGGATAATGACTCAACAAATAGAAAAATCTCAATAAAGAGCAAGAACAGTTAAAAATAAGCAAAAGGGAATTTTAGAGTTGAAAAGCACAATAACTGAAAAATTAACAAGAGGGGCTCAACAGCAGATTTAACATGACTGAAAAATAAATCAGTGAATCTGAAGATCAACAGAAATTTTCCAATCTGAAGATCAGAGAAAAAAGCAATTGAAGAAAAAGGAACAGCACTTCAGAGACATTTTGTACAACATAGGGGTATACAAATATATAAGTAATCAGAGTCCTAGAAGCAGAAGGGAGAGAAAAGGGGAGTGAAAAAACATTTGAAGAAATAATGGCTAAAAAATTCCAAAGTTTGATATAAAATATTAATTTACCATGTCCAAGAAGCTCAATGAAGCCAAAGCATGAGAAACAGAAAGAGAGCCACATCCAAATATATCATAATAAAACTGCTGTAAGTCAAACAAACAGAATATTTTGAAAGCAGCAAGGGCAAAATGGCTCATCATGCACATGAAAACAATATAATTAAAGGTTGATTTTTCATCAGAAATAATAGGGGTCAGAAGGCAGTAGAATGACACATTCAAAGTGCTGAAACTGGAAGTAAAACTATCTTTCAGAAATGATCATTTCCAGATAAACAAAGACTGTGGGAATTTGTGGCTAGCAGACCTGCCTTACAAGAAAAACTAAAGGAAGATTATGAGACTGAACGGAAGTGATACCAGATAATCACACCAACCTACAGGAAGAAATGAAGAGGGTCAGAACTAGTAAGTATGTGGATAAATAAAAGAATCTATGAAATATGTTTTCCCATTTATTAAGTTCTTTAAAGCACAAAAGACTGTGTAAAGAAATAATTATTGCACTGTATTGTTAGGTTTATAAGATATATGTAAAATAGATAACAATAGCAACACAAAGAAAGAGGGAGGAAATGGAGATATATTGGAGCCAAGTTTATGTTTCACTGAAATAAAATACCTTGAGCAGTCACTAAAAAGTAGCAAAGAAAAAGTAACAAATTCTACAGAAGAATCAAAATAGCATAGTAAAAAATATTTTACACAAGATAAAAGGAGGAACAGGGTGGAGATAGATGAGGCAAACAGAAAACAAATTGCGAAACGGCAGATGTAAAAGATGTCAGAAAGAATAAAAGATCAAGACCTAATTACATGCTATGTAGAAGGGATGGATCTTGGGTTGAAAGACAAACATATTGAAAGTAAAAGGATGGGAAAAGAGATGCTATGCAAACAGTAACCATAAGAGCTGCAGTAAACAAGACAGTATCATACTGGCACAAGGACAGAAAGATAGATCAATAGACTAGAATTAAGAGTCCAGAAACAAACCGTTCTTTTCATGGTCATTTGATTTCTGACAAAAGTGTCAACACAATTAAATAAAAGGAACTAAAAAAAATTAAGATAGGTATAGGAACTTAAGACCTTACCTAACACCTCATAAAAAATTAATTCAAAATAGACCATAAACCTAACTGTAAGAGCTAAAGTATGAAATTAGAAAAAACAGTCTGAGAAAATCTTTGTAATGTTGGGTTAGGCAAAGAGTTTTTATAATACAATAGTAAAAGCATAAGCCATTAAAAGTGATAAAAATGAACTTCATTAAAATTAAAAACTTTTGCACTTCAAAGAATACCATTAAGAGGATGAAAAAATACCTACAGACTGGAAGAAAATATCTACAAATTGTATCTCTGATAAAGAATTTGTATCTAAAATAAAGATTTTATAACTCAGTAAGATAAACAGTCCAAGTTACAAAAAAATGGACAAGATATGTACAGACATTTCATAGAAGAAAACATGACTGGCTAAAAAGCATGTGACATCATGATCAATACAAAAAAATCATTAGAAACATGAATATTAAAGCTATAATAAAATATCACTACATAGCCAAGAGAATGGCTACAATCTGAAAGAGAGATAATATGCGAGGACATAGAGAAACTGGAACTCTCGTACAGTACAAGTGAGAATGTAATACAACAACTTTCAAAAACTTTATTGGTTTCTTTAAAAAGTTAAACTTGTTACATAATCAAACACTTCCACTCCTAGGGAAGTAGAATTTCTCAGTCCATGAGAAATAAAATCATATGTCCACATAAAACATTATATGAAACTGTCCATAGCATTGCTCATAATATCACAAAACTAGAAACAATCCAACTGATGACTGGATAAACAAAATGTGGTATATGCATACAATGAAAAACCATTCAGTAACGAAATAATTGTAGATAATAACACGGAATACCCTCAAAAGCATATTAAGTGAAATAAATCAGGTGTAAAAGATCATAATACTGTATGTATTAGGCAGGCTGTATATATAAAAACTTATGTATATTGTTCACACGCAAACACACATTGTATGATTTTATTTATATGAAATATCCAGAAAGGGCAAATGTGTAGAGAATGAAAGCAGATCAGTGGTTGCCTTGGACTGGAAGTGTAGACTGACTGCAAAATGGCTTATAAGGAATTCTTTGAGGTGATAAAAATATTCTAAAATTGAGTTACGGTAATGATGGCGGCACTGCTCTATAAATTCACTAAAAATTATTAAATTGTACATTTTAAGTGGAATAGCAAACAAAAAATTTGTGAATATTATAGATGGAAATTTTACTTCAATAAATTTGTTTTAAAAAGGCTATGGCATTCAATCTAAAACAAAGAACTGTCTCAGCTTGAATGAAAAACATTACAAACCTACCAATTAAATCAGTTTCATTTAAGGACCATTAAACATTTGGGGAAAAAAACTTGCATAAAATCCTAGCTAATCTACTATTACCAAATCTCTTTTGTGAATCTAGGCTATTACTTCAAGAAATAGGACACTTTAACACGTCAATTAATGTAATTTGAGAAGCATCAGGCAACAGCTAAACTGATAACAAGACAATCACTCCTACCCCTGAAGTTTTAAGTTTGATTTTAGCTGTAAGTTCCTTATTTTGACACTCAAATGGAAGAAAACTCAATATACATATAGTATTATTACATACAAAAAAAGTCCTCAAATCATTTTATTTTTTTTGAAACAGTAAAAATAAATAATGTAGGGTTTAATTTTAGAGCTTTATTGACTATATAACATATATGAATTTTTACTTTTTCACTGAACTAAGTCCATGTATTTCAATGAAAGAAACCTTTTACTCAAACATTAAAAGCTTTCTGTGCAAACTACCATAGCCTGAAATTATAATATTTTGCTATTTGCTATTCCATTCAAGAAACAATGTAGTTATTGTACTGTATTATTTGTTCTTCTTTTCATGTGCTATATAATACAGCACTTACCCTGCTTTCTTCTAGGCTATCAAATGGACCCGGTGGATCATCCAAACAAAGAAATTCTCTCACTGCAAGGCTTTTCAAAGGAAAAAAAAAATTATCTGAAGTACAAATAAGTTTGTAAAAGCAAAAGTTACTTTGAAGCTATACAGTGTTTTAAGCAAGCTGGTTATGTGTTTTCATACAACTAAATATAAATATAAAACTATAGAAGATGCAAAGATTTTAAGGTGTTTTCCAAGATCTTAGAACATAAAGATCACAAATCTATTGTTACATACAAACTATAGGACATAAAACATACTTCAAAACAGTGGTTCAAGAGACCAACACAGTGAATAGCCTCTTTATGATTTTCAAAGAAATATTAGTCTGAACTAGTCTGTCAGTTCATTTATTTATTAGAAAATAAATGCAATTTCTAATTTATACCTCACTTGTTTTTGTTTCAGTAGATGCTTCTGAAGTGACTGAAAAGCATTTACTCTCAAACAAGCTAAAGACTGACCTTGCAATCATATTTATTATATTAATTTACTTATTTTCCCCAGATAGTTTAAGAGAAAAAAAAATTCTAACCATCCTATCTCTAAATGATCACAAATTTTAAAGTAATAATGAAATAATATGATATTGTTATGCTTATACTTTGCTATTATTAGAGAAATAGGTTAAAGGGGTACATAACCAAACTTCCTTGTAACAAAAATGCCACCCTGCCTTTCTAAAAAGCAATTTTGAACTGAGAGACAACTCTATGTACATGTCAAAACATAAATGTGCATACTTAAATTTATACTTGATTTGCAAAATAAAAGTTTTAGAAATTTCCTTATATGAAGGATTTATTTATTTATTTATTTATTTATTTATTTATTAAGACAGAGTCTTGCCCTGATGCCCAGGCTGGAGTCTGGAGTACAGTGTTATGATCTTGGCTCACTCCAACCTCTGCCTCCCGAGTTCAAGCGATTCTTCTGCTTCAGCCTCCTGAGCAGCTAGGATTACAGCTGTGAGCCACCTCGCCTGGCTGGGATTTCTTGATACACTACAAAAAGGGAATGTCAACTTATGCTGAAAGGGAATGGGGCTTTTGGGTTCAGATTAGGCCAGACAGGTTGATGATATCAGAAGGTGTCCATGAAGAGATAAATGGAATTTTACATATCCTATTATATTTAATATGCTCACATATGCTATCATATTTAATTTTCACAACAATCATGTAAGATTAGGATACGTATTGGATTTCCATTTCACAAACTATACCAAACTTCAGAGATGTGAAATTACTTGCCCAATGTCAGAAAAGTGCAGGTGGGAGAGCTGTACCTTCAATCTGTTTCCTGAGTGTGAATATGTGCCCTTTTCTACCTTTAAATTCTTTGTCTTATGTTTCGGTTCATTTGGATTCTCCTTGCTGGACACTTTCTCTCTGAACACATTCGATTTATCTGTATCCCTCTCTAGTCGTCGCTCTAGTAGAACACTGCAGCACTGCAGTTGGTTTGATAACACAGAGTAGAACAAGGTCTTCTGATTTAGAAATTATACTTCTATTCACCTACTATTACATACAAATGACTCCTAGGAAATCAATTGATCTGGGATTGAGAGGTCAAGTTTGTATGAAACCCTGAGAAAATAGCATTTAAGACTGAAAGCAAACTGCTAAGAAACATAAGGAAGGGTCCTACATAATACTTCTGGTATACAATGTAAGACATTATTTTCTTACAGTTTTATATCCAAATTTCCTCATACTTTAATGCCATTTTTATGTTTACAAATTAATTATTGGACTGTTGCTGCTAGGAAAGAAAAAGTGAGTAAAGGAGTACACATATATGCCTTTTTATATCTTTGATTTACAGTAGATATTTAGCCAAGATCAACAGTGAATGTTGACAGTGTATCCAGCTGGAGGAATCTTTTTTTGGAGTGGTTATTCTGTTACATTCACCTTCCCTAAAAATCTTTATGATCTATGGCTCACTAGACTTCTACTTAAATGAAATCCAATGGATTCTCTTAAGTTTTTTTTCCATATAATTCCAAGTTTATACGCTGTGCCTTACTTTCTTTAATCTGTAGCAGAATAAAATTTGAAACTGGCTTTACAATTTTAATTTACATAACACGTTTTAAGGGGCTCATTACATTTCCTCTGCTTCAACAAGATTCAGGTGGTAAAGAAAACAGTCAATACCCTCAAACTCTATTTCTAGCTAAGGAGAGAACACATGAGAATCTCTGGAAGATGGTAGTATTTGAGAAAACAATTCCTTTCTTCTTAGAAATTCCAAAACGTTTTTCCCCCTAGGAAAGGAAACCCTCACCTTTGCTTGAGAATCACAGACTACATAACTTTATTTAGATACAATGAATATTTATGGATCGTCTATGTGTGCCATTATTCCTTTTATTTTCTGGAATACATTTTTACTGTGTTTGGGAAAACTATTTTAAAATTGGGATCAGTTGTTGACTTAAATTGCCTAAAGGTAGATAAGAAAACCACCAATGGTATCTCTCAGCATTGTTTTAATTATCAGAGCAAATCTGTACTACAAATTCAACTCTAATTCTCTTGAAAAAGTTTTTTTTAAAAAAGTTTTTATTTTCAAACTGTGCTCTTAATAACAAAATATTTGACTTTATTGCAAATTTTATAACTATCTGTAATTTAATTTCTACCAAACTAATATTTTATAGCAAAAACTATCTAACCAACCTTAGCAACTTGTTGATTTTCATGAGATAGCATTATATGAACTACTGCATACATAACTGAATTCTTCTTTCATTTTATATAAATACTAAGATTAACTTTTCTGAATATCTTAAATTTTCTTTTTTAAATTAAAAAAAATAAAAACAACTTAGAGACATTAACGACTGAATTTCCTGTGGAAAGATAGTTCAGGTTGCAAAGGTATAAAACAGTTATCTTTAAGAATTCTTGTCCCAATTAGAGAATTATTGAATTTTACATATAAAAGAGTTACCTTTAAGAATTCTTGTTCCAATTAGAGAATTATTGAATTTTTATAACTAGAAGAGACCTAAGTTGTTATCTAATCGAATGTAAACCGTTTAATAATTCCCTCTTTGATACCACTGATAGTTGTCTACTCTCTTCAAATAGTTAAGATAAAGAGAAATCTACTTTTTCAAAAGACAGCACATTTTTATATTGGACAGCTTGAAATGACAGGTAACTTGTTAAAATCTGAGCTGATAGTGCCTTCCTCTTACTTCTTGCTGTTATTTCTATTTTATGTGTTAGCCTTGCTATTCAAAATTAGGTTATTAGACCAGCCAGTATCAGCATTACCTAGATACCTGTTCGAAATGCAAAATCTTCAGCTCATACTTGCTGAATCAGGGGCGGCATTAACAAATCCCAGGTGATTCACAGGCACACTACAGTTGGAGAAGCACTACTCTTAAATATATGTGATCCATCTTTCCTCCCAAAAACAATCTTTCAAATACGTAAAGATGGCTATCATAACTCCTGAGTAGTTTTTTAAAGGATAAATATGCTGATTTCTTTCAATTGTTCTGTCATATTAATGTTTGGATGCTATTTTCTTTTCTTTAAAACCATGAACTGCTATTAATCCAGATCCATCTTGAACTTTTTAAAAAAAATATGTATAATTAAAAATACTGAATTTTGGTACTGAAGCCCTTACAGATAAATGATAATGTGAAGAAAAATATATAACTTATGAATTTTGAAAAATTAAAAAGAAAAAAATTGGCACATAAGATATATGTGAGGTACTTCTGAAAATGGAGAATAGTAAAATATTTGCTGTGCTGATTTATGATGTAATAATTTAAAAGTAGTTCAAGACAGTGTAAAACAAATAGCTATATTTTAACTAAGATTGTACAATATAAGGCTGTATTCACTTTGATAAACTGACTTGCGCGTTGTTCCTGGTACAAGACCTCTACCTTCTTGCTTCTGCATTTTGATTACGATATTTCCTATCATTTCCAAAGTCCTTCTTCATCTTTCTTTGCTGGTTCTTTAAAGTGCCGTTCAACCATCACCCTCTGTGAAGCCTTTTCTAATTCTCCTAGTCAAAAGTTCTCTCCTTTCCTCCTTTAAAAGAGATCTAATCATCCATTATGACTTTGGGGGGCATGTCTTCTTTCTATTCAGTTTTTTTTAAATAGGATAAGTATCTAACTCATTTTTATACAGTCAAAATACCTTTTACAGAGCAAGCTCTAAATAAATATTTATTGAACAGATAAAATCTCTAAGAAATGTTTATCATGTAAATATTAATGTTTTCATCTGTATCCTTACTTTGAATTTTCTAAATAAATATGAAAACAATATTCTATTCTCTTAAACTATTCAAATCAATAGTCCTTAATAGCCATTTAGTTCATATTTTCTTCCATTTCCGCTTTAAGTGTTGGAGAATATGTAACATTAAGAGCTGCCCATTGTGTAATGGCAATTACTTAAGACAACAGGAAGGTTAAAAAATAACTGTTGTAAGGTGCTAAGGATATAAAAATAAAAGTGAAAACAATAAATAAACAATACTAATGTATAAACAATATCAAATAATTATTTGGCCAGCTAAAGTTAGTAAGTTTTTTCTATACTGCCATTCCAACTGTACCAGAAGGGTAACAGGCAACTCAACAGGTAATGTACAACTAACTGATGTTTTTATGTAGTGATTCTTACATGCAGTTTTATGTTTTCATAAAGAAGTGTTGAGATTTTGTCATTTTTTTCTTTTCTGCTGTAGGAGGGATTTCCCCCCTTCCTTTTTAATTGAAAAATGAGAGAATCTTTTTTCACCCTCTCCTACATTGTTGGATACAATCAAGCTTTTGTCTCATGTCCTATGGTCTACCTACTATTTCAATTTAGATTGCAGAGATAATGAAAATCTTGGCTATGCAGTACAACAGTAATACTGATGGCAGGATCACTGCAATAATTTAGTCTGTGACACACTGAGAATTAGGTATGTATTTTATAGAAGGAACAGTACTGAGGGATGAGAAGATATAATCTCAAAAAAGTGTAGAAAAGTATTATGGCTGTTCAGTGAATCAACCATCAATTCACAAATATTTGGCAACCTCAGACTTTCTATATACTTTCTTATTATTTGTTTCTGACTCATATCCATCTTCCTACCCATAATCTTAAGCATTCCAGGCTCTCAAAATCCCACTCCAAGTATTGCTTGATCACTGCAAACAGCACTGGTCTTCCCTATTCTTTGAGTTCTTCTTATTTTTATAAACTGTATCACACCAAGTGGCAATTCATAAATGTCATTATTTTGTTCAAACAGGAGACTATTTTCTCTAAATGAATTTTAAAACTAGTAAGTATGTCCTCTCTTTTATACCCTTTGTTACAGGGCAAATGCTTAAGATTCGCCCCGAATGCATAACCCTTCCTCTTTTTCCCCAACGCATGTCTCAAATATGTTATTAAGAAATCTCTTACATTGTGATAGTGGGTACCAAGGCACAAGTACCCTATTTTTAATTGAATTGAAGTTATCTTCGTTCATTTCCTAAATGTCTGATGATATCATATGACAAAAGCAGGTAGGCAAACAAATACACACTAGAGTCTTTCACGTAAGATTTCTTAGAAGCTTTAATCCTCTAAGGATATCAAATGAAACCTTTCCCCAGCTTATTGGACCAAGAAACCTTTCTTTCCCTAAAACACCTATTTATGAATTGAGCAAGACCATTACCTCTGTTCTGAGCTATGTAGCTTTAGAAATGACAGGATCCCAAATGGCTCTAGTAATGTCTACTTTAGCAACTGAGATCTATTATCAGTAGAGGATTCATTTATAGAATATATTTGATTTTGATTCACCACCATATTTTAAATACAGAGACATAAAGGTTTACTGAACAAGGGACAAGAGAAAAGGGGAGAGGATATGTCAATTTCTTGATGGTAGTAAAAGTCATCTTTTATGGTATGGTATCAAATATATTTTCTTCTAAGGCTTTCTCTATAATTTTGGTGTTTACTAGTTTTTACTCCTGCTTTGTGTGTCTGAATTAACACTACTTTTTTCTCTTTTTTGACATGTAAAATATGTACACATAGAAAAGTGGGGAGCACTAATGTTCTCACTACCTAGATCACATAATTGCTAACTCTGTCACAATGGCTTCATTTTTTTTTTCTAATACACAGTACATCAGTGAATGTCAACAGTTCTGTCATTCATTCAAGAAGTACTTATTGAGAACCAACTATGTTAGCACTGTGCTAAACATCAGAGACTGGATGGTGAATAAAATAAAACAGCCACATAACCTGTTGTTACACGTCTTACAATCTGGTGGGGGAAAGACAAATAGTGACAGAAATAATTATGAACTGAAGTGCTATGGAAGTGAAGTACCAACTCGCCTTTCTCAACTGGGATTCCAAGAGAGAACTGAACCCTACTGATAATGATTTAAGTAATTATTGTCTCAATTCTATTGAGACCAGCACATAGCTAGTACCATCTTAGGACATAGGAAATAAGTTAATTCATTACCTACAATGGGTGTCTTAAAGCATCAGAACCAGTTGAGAAGGGAATACTACAGACTCCGTGAGAAAGAACTGACCTAGTGTTTGGTGGTGGTGAAGGGTCAGTTACGAGGCCAGTTACCTAAGGAAGTGAAATGTGTGTTGAAAACTGAAGGATGGGTAAGGTGAGGTCAGAGCTCGGTGGAGTAGTAGTGTGAAAGGTTGCCTTTTCAGGAAATAGCATATTTGAAAGCTCTAAGAAACAAGGAGCAAGCTGATTTTGGAGAATTAAAAGACCACTATGGCAAATGTACAGAGAATGGGAGGTTGGTAGGAATAACAAAACCCAAGGTTGGAAAGAAGGCAAGTAGGCAGGGACCAGAAAGAACACTTTAAATCAAACTGCATCACAAAGATCACTGTAGCTTTACTGGGGTATAGAAATAAGAGTGGAGGAGGAAGACCAATGGGAATGCATCTACAGTAATTAAGGTGAGAGACAGCTGCTTGGACTAGGGTAGTGATGGCAGGGAGGAAGAAAAGCAGACAGATTTGAGTGGTACTTGCAAGGGAAATATTAAGGGTAGTGAGGGATGTGTTAAAGATGACTTACAGGTTCTGGTGAGATGATGCTGCTGAAAACTGGGGAAAAAAAGTTTGCAGACTAAACTTTCAGATGTGTTTTAGGTTTGAGGTAATTTTGAGATAGCTGAAGGAGATGTCGAAGAGGCAATTGCATATATCAATCTGGAGTAGAAAGAATCAGTTTGGCTTGTCATTCCGTTACTAAGATAAAAATTAGGGAGGATGGGCAGGGATCTTGAGAAGCCATCAGGCTTATGTGGCACATATTCAAAAGTAAGATGCATATATATATAAATATATATATATATATCGCATTTGTGTTACACAGGAAAAAACTTGATACACGCAAAGGCTGAGAAAAAGGGGTAGAAAAAGTTAGATAGGATGGTTTTCTTAATTTGTTTTCCATCCTCATATGAAAAACTGCTCAAGACAGTTATGGGCCCAAGTCATCTATAAGCTATTGCTGCATTGTAAATGCTCTCTACCTTTTTTCAAAATAGTTTTAATTTATCTGAAATATAAGTTTCAAAATTAGATACTCAGCTGATATTAAACCACTGAGCAATTTTCTTGTAAATATATTCTGAAACAAAAAATCCATATAGATCTGTTCTTTTCCTTTTTAAATGCTTTTTGGTATTTTTACTCTACCTTCTATATAAATTAATCCAACTTCACGATTTTAATATTTTTCCACTACTTTGGAGAAATATAAAGAATATTACCTTTACAATTACATAGCGTCATATTAACCAAAATTTGACTAATACGTAATGGTTTTGTTTAAGTCATTGCTAAAATACAAAATGCTAAAAGTTCGCCTTTGGGTGGTTTTAGTACATGGTACACTGGATTTTTCACTTTACTGACTTTTTGAAATAAGCTTTGATAAAAATGAAAAGCCCTTATTGAAAGAAAGCATGAAAATCCCTTGTAGTACTTTATTAAAATAATTATACTCCTATCCTATATTTTTGTGCTTAAATTACTATGATCATAGATTTATTCTTTAATTTACACCAGTTGTTGGAATGGTTTTATAATCTTTTATTTCAATTCATTACATACCAGTTAGCAATGTCCTTGTGAGCTACTAAATTTTGAAGAAAAGCTTGCAATCCTAATTGTCTATCTTCTAGAAAGTCGGCATTGTAATTATCTTTAAACCAGCGTTTTGGAGGAAGTGCTAGTCGAAAACCTGGAAACATCTCTTTTAACTGAAAAAGAAGAAAAGAGAAAATACAATGTTTAACTCAATCACTATCAATTCTGCAAAATCTATCCTGTTGACTATATGAAATTATTCATGAAATAAGTTTAAAATGAAAGAATTAAGTTCAGTTCAGCTTATTATGCCTTGATTGTTTTATTTCTTGTTTTCTACCAGTTGTGTATACAGAGGAGTTCCAGTCTTTCCAGATCCTTGCCAGAACCTGGCATTGTCCATCTTTTGAATGTTAACCTTTTTACTGGGGGTATAGAATCATTTCATTCTGGTTGTAATTTGCATTCCTTTGCTGACAAATGATGTTGAATATCTTCTCATCTGCTTATACGCATTTGCATATCTTCTCCCGTGAATTATGTATTACATTTTTTAGCACTGTCCCCTTTAAAAAATTAGGTTGCCTTTTTATTAAGTTATGAGTTCTTTATATATTTCAGATACAAGTCCTCTGACAGATACATGTATTACAAATATTTTCTCCCAACTGTGGACTGACTTTTTCAATTTAACAGTCTTAACAGAGCAGATTTTAAAAAATTTTAATGTTATTTAATTCATCCATTATTTCTTTTATGGTTTATGCTTTTGTTTTAGATCATAAGAAATTTTTGCTTACTGAAAAACTGTAAAGATTTTCTTCCATGTTTCTTTCTTAAAAGTTTAGTTTTAACTTTTATATTTTCGTTGTGACTCATTTTATACATTTGACTTAAATTTTACTTTCTTAGGGAAGACTTTCCCAACCCTGTAAACTAGGTGGTTAGGTCTTCCTTTCTACATTCCGTTCAAGTTACCACAACTGTGTAACAAATTACCTGAAATCTCAGTGATATAAAATAAACACTTATTAATATTAAGCTCACAGATTTTTTAGGTCAATAATCCATATGAAGTACAGTGAAGATGATATATCTCTGATATACAATGAATTTGGGCCTCAGCTGAAAGACTTGAAGGCTGGGTGTTGGAACTGCCTGAAGTTCACTCACTTGCATGTATAGTGGATGATGCTGGCTGCTGACTGAGAACTTTGCCAAGGCTGTCAGCCACAGACCTAACACTGGCCTCTCCAGGTGTCTTGGACTTTTCTTGCAGCATAGAGGCTGGCTTCAAAAGGGAGGATCCCAAGAAAGCAAGCCAGAACAAAACTGTGTACATCTTGTAATCTAGGCTTGAAAGTCATACAGCATTATTTCCATTGACCTCTATTGGGTTAAGCAGTCACAAGCCCATCTAGGTTCAAGGGGAGGGAAAATGGATTCCATCTCTTGATGGGCAGTGCCAAGATTCAGGAAGAACATATGGGACTGAAGATACCACCGTGGCCACTTTTAGAAAAGACAACCTGACACACATTGTCAAATCATGAATTTATTTCTTTAATGACATCATCCACAATGTAAACAGTACATTTAATTTAGGCTCTCTTACTAGACCAGTGATTCTAAACTTTGGCTGCACATTAGAATCGCCCAAGGAGTTTTAAAAGATAGTAATGATTGTTTTCTATCTCTGATAGATTAGGATTTAATGAGTTGAAATGAGGCCTGGGCACTGTAATTTTAAAAAGCTTTCCAAGGGAATCCAAAGTGTAATTAAAATTGAGAACCATTTTACTACACTACAATTATTATGCCTTAGTCATAGTTGCATCTTTAATGTCTAGCATAGTGCCTGCAACATAACAGGCAGTCAACAACATATGTTCAATAAATGAATGAATGAAATGAATCCATGTACATTAGCATTTCTATACGTAAATATAAAATGAATATCATATCTACAAAGGAAAAATGCACTGGATAAAATGGTAGAAAAAAATGTAAATTATAACATTCTATATTTTCATAAATAAGTGAAGATAAATAAGGCAAAAACTAGAGAGTAACTTAGATAACTAAAAACGTAATTTAATTTGATTTCAAATGTAACTAGTTATTTATGACCTTGGAGCTTTGTTATTTAATGTAACTGGCAAGAAAATAAAATAACAAAAGTCTTGAGAGAAATAAAAATAGTCTTTTTATTAATCTTAAGCTTTATAATTTAAATGTCATATTGTCCAAATACGTGGTTAGATTTTTTTCCCTTAAAAAATTATCCACAGAAAAGATGGAGTTGTTCCACAATTGAGTAATTCAAAAAAGAGGAAGATAAGGGATAGAGAAAATAATATTCAACAAAGGAGAGAAATGAAAAAAACTGCCACAAAGACAGTGAAAGGCAATCTCCGGATGCCACTTATGAACCTTATAAGGAGGGGGCAGATCAGTTTAGAAGAGAGCAGTGTGACTTAAGAGACAGACATGTAGAATAATATCACTAAACTTCTTTTTAATGTGAGGACTGAATGCCTGGTTGAGTCTGCCCTAGGTTTTCTCATGAACCTGGAATATCTTGACAATGAGTTGGTAAAGATCCTGTTCTCTCCCTCCCTACGCTCTGCTGCCTGGAAGCAACTGAGAACAATAATTTTACCTCATAGAAATGTTCAGCTTTGTACTACAGCTGTGACCTGGAAGTAGAAATACCGAGCTTAAATTTTAAGTAGAATTTAGAGAAAAACTCACTTCTCATGGCTATATTTCTATAATCAGTGCATCTCCCAGCCTGCCCTAAAACCCTGCTTGGTTGCTCCAACTCTGATAAGCTCTGTGCATTCCAAAACTTGCTCATGACTTTGTCCTCTGACTTCCTCGGCAGAGGCTCTTATTAGTCCCAGAGAAGGTGAAGTCAGACCATAACCCAGGAGATTTAAAAAAAAAAAAAGAAAAAGAAAATATTAATGTTCTATATAAATGTTCTCTTTATATAGTGTTATTTTAGCTATGTTCAATAACTTTGGTATTGCCAATTAGCTAGTTTTACTTCACAACTATATAACTGGGTAATACAAATTCCTTAAAGTTAGAATCACATCTATATAGTTTCTACATAAGAGTAACTCCAAATTCCCAGCACAATGCTGAACTCAAACTACTCATGTTATAAATATTTCATGATTGATTTTATAAAATGAAAGATCCTAAGATTTTATTTTTTACAGTTATATCAATAATGACTACAATTTAAACTGTGTGCCTCTTGGTGTTTAATACACTTTTAAAACATATTGCCAGTGATGGGTCAAGCTTTTTCTGGTACCTAATAACACCAACATAAACACTTACTAATTTTAAATGCCCATCTTGGAGGATCAAGGAGATATCTATTAAATTTAAACTAAACTCCTATCATCTTTTTACAAAAAGGTTTATCTAAATCTCAACTTGCCTAAGGAAATACTTCAGCAATAAAAGTGAAATCTAAAGCCATAATAGGAAGTAAACACTAAATAACAGTGGAGTCTGAAAAGAAAAATGATATCATAAAGGATTAAATAGCTCTACAATGAAACTGTTTGAAATCAGTCTGCATGATCAAAATTGTAACAATTTCATTAAAAGCTAAGCATTCTACTTAACTATCAGGTAACTCCATGAATTGCTTTTATCTTTGTTTAGTCATTAAAAAAATCAACAGAAGTACAGAATTATAGATTTTAAATTCAGTATAATATATGAAGCTCAGGAACAGTAGATAAAATTCATAAATAATTGTAGGCATACATTAGAAATAACACTTTATTTTGGCATATTGCAAGAAAGCATCTTTACCAAATCTTAAAATGGATAAAATAATTTAGCATTCTATATTTTACCTTTTCATTTAAACTGAGGTTTTTAAGAGTGGCAGAAAAAAATTTGGCAGGTAAATAACTACAAAGTTACACGGGTTTCCTATCACCAAACACTACAAAAATATACTTTAAAGTTTCAAGAAGTCCAAAGAAGGAGGAAAGGAAAAGTGGCAAATGGAAGATAACAGGACCAGTAAAGTTTTCTTATTAAACACCTGTCAAAATTGGAGAGTAATCTCTACATGTTCTAAGATCATCTTAGTTGGCTTCTCAAAAGCATCATAAACTGCTTGATGCTTTTAGATAAATGATTTTTCTCTTGGCTTCCAAAATATCACACCCTCTGCCTCCTTCCCTATCTAAATTCCCTCTAGCTCTGGGGACAAGGCAGCTCTTCCTTTGCTATTATATTCTAATAACAATGTATTTAATTCTTCACTTTTAGAAAATTTAGGTTGCTTCCAACTTTTAGCTACTAAAAACCATCTGATTTTCCTCAAGCTCTGGAGACAGCTCGGCTTTTTGCTATTATAGTCTAATAATAATTTACTTAATTCTTCACTTTAGAAATTTAAGTTGCTTCCAATTTTTAACTACTAAAAACAAAGTAAAACACAGATAAACAAAACAATATACAAAACATTGTGGTAAATGTCCTTAAAGCTAAATCTTTCAGATGTTTATGATTACTTATATAGGATAAATCCTAGAAATATGATTATTATGTCAAACTATGCAAAACTTTTGGGTGTCCTGTAGGAAGATTCTATCTTCCAACACCGGGTAGGGTAATAGCATTTAAATATCTGTCAGCTTGACAGGTGAAAAACAGTGTCTTAATTTTCTTTTCTTGGAGTATCTGTCATAGTAATTGTTTTCCAGGTATACCAGTCATTTATATTTCTTCTGTGAATTACCCTGCTCATACTGTTTCTTGCATTTTTTACTTTGGGATTCAATTTCCTAATTTAGTTTTAAGGGTTCTTAATACACTGAAGTTTATTATTATTCTGTTTTGTATGCACAGTAGACAGAATTCTAGATGGTCCATGACCTTTGCCTCTTGCATTACTTCTGCAATTTTATTATATTACATAAAAAAGGGATTTTGCAGCTGTAATTACAGTTACTTATCAATTGACCTTAAGATAGGAAGATTATCTGGGTGAGCCTTATCTTATCACATGACTCCTGTAGACTGTTTTCTCTAGCTGGTGGCAGAAGAGAAAGTTAGAGAGCTTCAAAGCATAGGAAGAACTTGGCTCACTATTGCTGGCTTTGAAGATGGAGAGGCTAAGTATAAGGACTGGTGAACAGTCTCTATGAAGTATGAATGACAATCAGCCAGGAAACAGAAACTTTGGCCCTCCAACTTCAAGAAACTAAATTCTGCCAACAACCTGAATAAGCTTGGAAGGTAATTCTTCCCCAGAGCCTCCAGATAAGTGCCCAACCCAGCTAACAGCCTGATGTTGACCTTGCTTGATGCTAAGCAACAAACCCAGCTGAAGCCACCCAAACCACTAAATAATAAACAGGTTTAAGCAACAAAGTTTGTGGTAAATTATTAATCAGTAATAGGAAATTAATACAATACGTTAAACATGTTTTTACTCATTATCTTATAGACATATATAATTTAATAATAAGGCAAAAGAGAACTGGACGCAGTGGCTCACGCCTGTAATCCCAGCACTTTGGGAGGCTGAGGTGGTCAGATCACCTGAGGTCAGGAGTTCGAGACCAGCCTGACCAATACAGTGAAACCCTGTCTTTAAAAAGAAAAGTCAAAAGATCTTATTATATACATCTTTTTCAAACTCACAAGATAATTATTTATATTCCTCTTGGCAATTTTAAAGTTTCATATTTTTATACTAAAAGCTTTTTAAATTTTCTATTAAAAATTTAATTTTTTATGAACTAGAAAGGATTTGATTGATTCAATAAAGAAGAAAAAATATAACAGAAGTATAGGAAATTAAAAAATAATTCAAAATTGAAATGTTAGTTTGGATGTATTATAGTACTTACTTTGTCATTAAGCCTAGAGAAGTCAGTGTATCTTCTGAAAACTACCCAGCTTTCTTCTGGGGTTTTCTTTACTAGTATTTTATACACCTACGCACAGGAAGAAAAAGAGACAGAAATATAAAACTAAAGATATTTAAAAATTCATGCCAAATATTTTTAAAACTTTTACTTGATAACTCAGACTATAACAATTATTAAGGAAAAAATATCAAAAATCATTTAAATCATCAAAAGTACAAATAATCAATGCAGGCACCAAAAGCCAGATTTTTTTCCTTAGGAAATATAACAGATTTGAGACAAATGCTTTTTCCGTGTACACTAACAATAAACTCATCAGCTTCCAAAACATGATTTATGTCAACATATTCTAAAATTGATAAAGGAATTATACTTGAAGAAGCTATGAAAAATAGCCACTTTTGTTCTATACAATTTTTTTTTTTTTTGATTTGGAGTTTGGCTCTTGTTGCCCAGGCTGGAATGCAATGGCATGATCTTGGCTCACCACAACCTCTACCTCCCAGGTTCAAGCTATTCTCCTGCCTCAGCCTCCCAAGTGTCTGGGATTACAAGTATGCGCCACCATGCCTGGCTAATTTTATATTTTTAGTAGAGAAGAAGGTTTCTCCATGTTTGTCAGACTGGTCTCGAACTCCTGACCTCAGATGATTCACCCACCTCGGCCTCCCAAAGTGCTGGGATTACAGGTGTGAGCCACCACACTCTGCCTGTTCTATACAATTTTAAAACTTAATAACTATCGAGCAAAGTTTTCAAATAAGTTCAATATTTTTATTGTCAAGAATAAAATATGAAGTTCTAGCCAGAGCAATCATGTAAGAGATATAAATAAAAGGCATCCAAATAGGAAAAGAAGAAGTCAAACTATATGATTCTATGCCTAGAAAACCCTTAAGATTCTGCCAAAAGGCTCCTGGAATTGATAAATGACTTTAGTAAAGTTTTAGGATATAAAATCAATGTTTAAAAATCAATAGCATTTTCATACACCAATAACATTCAAGCTGAGAGCTGAATCAAGAATGCAATCCCATTTACAGTAGCCACACACACATAAAAATACCTAGGAATACATCTAATGAAGGACAGAAAGATCTCTACAAGGAGAACTACAAAATATTGCTGCAAGAAATCACAGACAACACAAAAAACCAGAAGAACATTCCATGCTCATGGATTGGAAGAATCAATATTGTTTAAACGGCCACATTGTCCAAAGCAGTCTACAGATTCAACAGTATTCCTATCAAACTACTAACATTATTCTCCACGGAATTAGAAAAAAACTACTCTAAAACCCACATGGCACCAAAAAAAAAAAAAAAAAAAAAAAAAAGAGCCCAAATAGCCAAAGCAATCCTAAGTGAAAAGAACAAAGCTGGAGGCATCACACTACCTGACTTCAAACTATACTGTAAGGCTACAATAACCAAAACAGATGGTACTGATACAAACATATAAACCAATGGAACAGTATAGAGAACCCAGAAATAAAACTGGACATCTACAGCCATCTGATCTCTGACAAAGTTGACAAAAATAAGCAATAGGTAAAGGATCCCCTGTTCAATAAATGGGGCTGTGATAATTGGCTAGGTATATGCAGAAAAATGAAACTGGAACTCTCTCTTTCACTATATACAAAAATTAACTTGAGATGGATTAAAGATTTAAAGGTAAGGCCAGAAACTATAATAATCCCAGAAGAAAACCTAGGAAACACAATTCTGGATATTGGCCTTGGGAAAGAATTTATGACTAAGTTCTCAAAAGCAATTGCAACAAAAACATTGATAAATGAGATCTAATTAAAATAGTTTCTGCACAGCAAAAGAAACTATCAATGGAGTAAAGAGTTAACGTACAG
>CAUYLG010002125.1:0-10872 GCA_963573385.1 Cacajao melanocephalus | reverse complement strand
GAGTTGTGATCCTTTGGAGGAGGAGAGGCATTCTGGTTTTTGGTGTTTTCATCCTTTTTGCACTGGTTTCTTCCCATCTTAGTGGCTTTATCTACCTGTGGTCTTTGCAGCTGGTGACTTTCAGATGGGGTCTCTGAGTGGACTTCCTTTTTGTTGATGAAGTTATTTCTTTCCGTTTCTTAGTTTTCCTTCTAACAGGCCCCTCTGCTGCAGGACTGCTGGAGGTCCACTCCAGACCCTCCTTGCCTGGGGAACACCTGTGGGGGCTGCAGAACAGTAAGGGTTGTTGCTGGTTTCTTCTTCTGTTATCTTCATCGCAGAAGGGTACCTGCCAGATGTCGGCCTGAGCTTTCCTTTATGAGGTGTCTTTTTGGATATATGGGGGTTGGGGAGCTGCTTGAGGAGATAGTCTGTCCCTTATAGGAGCTCAAGTGCTGTGCTGGGAGCTCCATTGTTCTGTGCAGAGATGCTAGGCAGGTACTTTTCAGTCTGCTGCAGCGGAACTCATAACCGCCTCTTTTCCCAGGTGCTCTGTCCTAGGAAGGTTGGCTTTAGTTATAAGTTCCTGTCATGCTGCTGCCTTCTTTCATAGATGCCCTGCCCCACATGGAGTAGTCTAGTCACAATCTGCCAGCAGAGCTGTTGCTGAGCTGCTGCAGGCTCTACCCAGCTGCTGTGTGAATTACCTCAGTAGTGGTGGACTGCCTCAGTAGTGGTGGTCACCCTTCCCCCCACTGAGCTGGACTGTCCTGGGTCCAGCTGTGCTTGCTGCAAAACTCTCAATCCAGAGCATTTCAGATTGCTTATTTTGTGGGCGTGGTAGCCACTGAGCCAGATCACCTGGCTCCCTATTTCTGCCCCTCCCTTTCAGTTGAATGGGCGGCTCTGTCTCCCAGGCATTCCAGGTGCCAGTTGAAATGGCCACCCAGATTTGCATGAGTTTCTGTGTGCCAACCCAGCACCGGCTGAAATTGCCGTGCTGAAAACTCATGGTGCTTTTCGGCCCAGGAATCTCCTGGTCTGTGGGTGATGAAAATTTGTTTGGAAATGCGGTGGGCACTCACCCTCTGCATTGTTCTTGCTGGAAACTGCACTCTGGAGCTGTTCCTATTTAGCCATCTTGGATCCTCCCCTGCTCTGGTTGATTCTTTACAAGTTTGGAGGGAGGTGCCAGAGATTTTGTTTTTGTGTTGTTGTTTTCAATGGAACCTTAATACTGGTGTTTCAAACACCTGTGACAAGCAATGGAAGATGTCTCTTTGGTTTCAAGAACATTTTCTTGAGTGTTCCTCAAGTCCAAATGTCTAAGTAGCCCCTCCCCGCAACCCCAATGTCTGACTGGTCTTCCTGACTGACCTGAGGCCAGCCCTGCTGGACCGTCTAGCCCTGCTTTTGAGTTAGCTTGGGTTTGGAACCATTGAACTCTTCCTCCCCCCAGCACCATCCTGGTTTGTGACCTTTCTTCCTGTTCCTGACCAAGCTGAATTCCAATCTTTCTGAAGGGCATTAATGTGCCGAGTTTGCAAAATGAAACTTTCAACTCGTTCTTCTTGTCACTGAGGTTTTTTTCTTTTTCTTGACTGTGCAAGGGGTGTAGTTATTTCTGTGCTCCTAAATTAGAATTTTCATGGTTTTGTAGGAGTGAAAAGGTCCTCACCCATCATAAAGGACATGTTAACAGAAGAAGAGCATGACACATTTATTTAATCAAGGTTTTACGTGACATAGAAGCCTTCGGAAATAAAGACCCAGAGATCTGTTTTTATGCTTAGGTTTGATGAAGAATGGACAGTGGTGCAGAAATGTGATTGGACAAAAGGTCAAGTGATTGAATGCTAACAGTGGAAGGCAGAAACCCAGCAAGGCCTATCCATTCAGATTCTTCCTGGCCTCTTTGTATAGCATTCCTTCCTCCTGGAGATGGCACAAGGACCCCTCTGGAATGATGTTTCTCAAGTAAGAAAGGAGAGAATGACCTTTGTAGGTTTGATGGCTTGCTTTGGGGGAGAGGAATTCTAGTTTCTATGATCCACTTTGGGAAGGAGAAATTCTGATTCCTATGACTCACTTCAGGGGAGAAAAAGGGGCAAGAAACAGGGGCCTTGCTTCTGAGGCCACTGTTTTAGATCAATGGTTCTCAAAGTGTGGTCCCCAGGTCAGCAGTGTCATTTTCATCTGGGAACATGTTAGAAATGCATATTTTCAGGCCCCATTCCAGACCTAGTGAATCAAAAATTCTGGGGTTGGAGCCCAGAAATTGTCTTAACAAGTCTTCTGGGTGATCCTGATGCATGCTCAAGTGTGAGACCCAGCGTCGTACAGAACTAGAACATGGAGGCTGGGTGCGGTGGCTCACGCCTGTAATCCCAGCACAGGCTGGGGAGGGTGGATCACTTGAGGTCAGCAGTTGAGACCAGCCTGGTCAACATGGTGAAACTGTCTTACTAAAAATACAAAAATTGGCCAGGCGTGGTGGCAGGAGCCTGTAATCCCAGCTACTGGGGAGGCCAAGGCATGAGAATCGCTTGAACCCAGGAGGCAGTGGTTGTAGTGAGCCATGATTGCACCACCGTACTCTAGCCTGGGCAACAGAGTGAAACTCTGTCTCAAAAAGAAAAAAAAAAAACAATTTCCTGCACCCCCTTCAAGAGCCAGGCCACAGGCTGCCTCCCCCTTGTGGCTTGTCCTGCCTGCTTCCTCTGGCCTTATCCACCTGCACCACTCACTGGACACTGTCTGCTCTGTGTTGCCTTTTCTCCCTTATCTAGAGGTTTGTCTTGGCTCTTATGACCAAAGCTACCAGGCCAGGTACTGATACTTGTTTGAAAACCTGATGTCCACTCCTGCACCAGAACATGCAGCAGGAGCACGCATCATACGCGCACGCGCGTGCACATGCACACACACACACACACACACACACAACCTCTCTTTTCCTAGGATGTCATCTGGTCATTTGCGCATGCTGGGCTTTCCCATAACCAGGGATGTACCATCTTCCCCCTACTTACACTCCTGTCCTACTGCAGAATTTACTGGGAGTCCTTGCTCTGCTTCTCCTCTGACTTGTCCTCCTTTCCCCCTCCAGGAACGAGCTTGTCCTTCTCCTGCCTGTCATAGCCTTGACAGAGCCTGTTGGATGCCTCTTTTCATGTACTGCCTGAGCGCTCCAACCACACTCCCCAACCATGTGCTCCAGCCACTTCTCCAATGACATCCCATTCTTACCTAGCTCATAACGTGTTCACGTTCCATTCTACCTCCTGTCTCTTCCAGAATTCAGGCATCCACATATCCCATTCTCTAACATGAAACTTTCCTTTTCTGTTGGTACATAACCTCCTGCCTGCACTTCTTTGACAAAATGTCCTCTTCGATGAGTTTCACTGGACTCTCCTGCTCCAATCACCCTACCACGCTGTTGATAATGTGTATGTGCGATCAGCTATGGTTAGTCTGCCCAATCTTCCCTGGTAATCCCTATCAAATCAAATTCAGCTTGGGCACTTAAAAAAATGATGCTGTCTGATTTACTTGTAGAAATTACCCATTTTGGGCAAAACACTATTGTAAGTGCTTTGTATATATTTTAATGTTACATAAAACATTAAGCTAATAAATTTTACCAATATAGAATTTTATGGGGTGCCACTTGCCTGTTTTGTCTATTTCAGGCATAGAAGTTTGACTATAATAGGGTTTCCCAAGTCTAGATAGCTCCCCATAACCTTCTAGACTGGTTTCTTTATCTTGAGGTTTGACATAAAAAGACTGAGCTCATACTCTGCAAAGATCATATGTTTATGGAAAGATAAGTTGACATACAGATTTTGATGTGGCTACACACAGAACAACTACAAAGAGAACCATGAGTTATAATACCACCCCCAGCTCTTTCTCACAAGGAGCTGTTACTAAGCCTTCGTTAGTGTAGTCAAGACAATGTTATGTTGGGTGCAGTCTGGAGGCAGAAATTTGTGCGTCTCACTCTACCGCAACATTGAGACTCCTGTTCCATGCTTTAGACTGAGCCCTCAGTAGTAAGTTTTCCACCAAAACATGTGAGCAAGCTTTCCTCTAAGCTCAGCCTTTATCTAGTGGTTTCTACAAAGTCTGTTCCCACCAATAACTTCTGCTGGCTGCCTGCTCTGACAATAAACCAAGTGTGCCTCATGGGTTGTCTAATAGGGATGATTTGTGTCTCTGTGTTCTTTGCCGGTGGCTTCCTCTCTACAGGGCCAGCAGTTTTCTGCAGGGGGTGGCAAAGGGATGAGTGCTTTAAATCTCTCTTGGGGAGAGAATAATTTCCTGGGTTGGAGAGGGATCAAAAGTTTGATGCACCATTAATTCCTTCACGCTTTCTATGAAACACCGTTAAATATCCTCTGGGGTAGCAACAGGGCAATATTATTTAGTTACCATTTGCATAATATTATAAGACTTGTGTTGAATTCCTCACACAGCCGTATTTCTGACTATTCTTTAGATGTAGAATCCAAGACTAAAGATGTTACGTGATTTGTTCAAGATGACCCAGCTCTTCTGAGGCAGAACACTGTCCAACTGATGCCCCTTCCACTTGGACAACCTTTTCCTGGACCTCATGAACCTCAGTGTTCTCTCCGCTTCCATGGTATTCTCAGCACTGACTTAGTCATTGAGATATATCACAATTCTTTATTCCTGGCCCACACTGGGCTTCCAGCCTCTCTGCAGAGACTCATAGGCATGTTATTTGAGAGGCAGCGAGGAAACCAGAACCCAGTATTAAACTGCAAGGATACCACACCGGCATCCTTGAAGGAGTTAACTCTAATTTTAATCCCCTGAATTCCCAGCTAAGATTTGATGTCTGCTTTTATTGCACTTGCCTCAGAGGTGAGGTGCCCGTCCAAGTTTCCTGGGAGGGCTGCGGGGCTGTGAAGTTACATTTAGGGAACCATTACCCTTTGCTTTTAGCTCCTGACTTCATGGGGCCAGTGACTGCCTCCGGGCAAGCTGGAAATGAGTTCCTGGGGATCCATAAGCACCAAGCAGGGCCAGCCCTCTCTGCCTCAGCTGCTGGCTGCAGGGAATGTTTTTCTCCTTTGCTCTTTATTTACTGCCATGGGTATTTTCCAATTAGGCTCTGTCCATGGAATTACACCATGGCCACCCGAGTCTCAGAAAAGACTGCTCTTTCTATGGGAATGTCTCTCTCAGTCCCCATATGTTGGAGATGTAATTGGACGTTGTAGATCATTTTCCCCCCGGTGCTTTTAGAAATGAGCTATGCCGTTTGGTGGGAGAGCAAATAATTACTACATATGTGCATTGCTACATGGAAGTGTGAGGCGAGATGCAGTCACTTGACAGGACTCGCTGGCCTTGGAGCTCAGGGCCACCGAGGGGCCAGTGGAAGGAGGACAAGGACGAAAAGGGTAGATTTGAAAACTTCAGTTGGGTGGTTTCTTTCAGAAGCCAAGAGAGGTGTAACAATCTGGTCATTGTTTAGCGAGCAGTAAGGGAGGCAGCAGTGGCCGGGAGGAGGAGGGACGGAGCGGGAAGGAGGGGCTGAGGGTGGGAAACTGCATTGAGGCCTCCAGCTCTGACGGTAGAAATAGGACGCTGAGTTCCCACAAAAGTGATTGAACAAAGGCCTTGGAATTTCTCATATTGGCCTTAATAATCTCAACAAAATGTTTTATTCAGCTGCAATTAGCCACGTAATTAGATGGCTAAGTTTGGGGGAAAGAAATAAAAGGTATGAAATAGTCACAGGACATTCTGACTATAGTGCTTTTTCAGATTGTTTACATGGTTCCTCTTGCCTGAAACTAATCATTGTTCCTATTCCCTCTTTCCTTTCCCAACTAAACTTACCTCATAATCCTTTAATTCATTGCTGTTGTCCAATCTTATTGATCTCAGCTCAGCAAACTTATTTAGGCAGGTTTTGCCCCTAAAAAAATTGTCTCTAATACCATACAGCACAGAATATGATTTTCTTTTCTATATTTTCTGGTTTTTTATTTTTATTTTTGTTGTTGTTGTTGTTTTTAAACAGAGTCTCTGTCACCCAGGCTGGAGTGCAGTGGCATGATCTCAGCTCACTGTAACCTCCACCTCCCAGGTTCAAGCAATTCTTGTGCCTCAGCCTCCTCAGTAGTTGGGATTACAGACTCATGCCACCATGTCTGGCTAATTTTTTTGTATTTTTAGTAAAGATGGTGTTTCACCATGTTGGCCAGGCTGGTCCTGAACTCCTGACCTCAGGTGATCCACCTGCCTCAGCCTCCCAAAGTGCTGGGATTACAGGTGTGAGCCACTGTGTCCAGTCCAGAATATGATTTTCTATAACTGAGACACCATGTTCCCAAACACAAGACTTTCTTTTTTCTGGCTTAATCAGGGAATTTTCGTCAAATAGGCATGGCTGCATCAGCTAAACCAGTGGTCTCCAGTGTGGTTCCTGGACTAGCAACAACAGCATTACCTGGGAGCTTGTAAGAAATGGAAATTGTAGGTCCCTGCCCCAGACTTCCAGCATCAGAAACTCCGGAGGTGGGACACAGCAATGCACATTTTAACAAGTGATAACCTCTAGGTGATTCTGATGCATGCTGGAGTCTGAGACCCACCATTCTAAAAGATCTTCCAAGAATCTTCTGTTGCTTTATGTTGTTTTGGCATCAAAGAAAGCCCCCAGTGTACTGCTGCAGCCTAAGAGAGGTGTGGAGGGGAAACCGACCGCACACAAGATCTCTTAGAATTTCATTCTTAAAAGATTTACAAGTTGAACATTGTTCAAGTCAGGAAGAAAGGCATATCCCGAGTGGTGTGTTAGAAGGGGACCTGGGAACCGTCCTTTCTGAGCTGTGGTCTCAACTTGGTCACCAAGCAACCATGGAACCTTAGCAGGTAGCAGCTTTGCTCTGCTTATCAGTTTTCTCTCCGTAAAGTTCAGAAAATTGGAATGGATGATCCTTTCTTATTCTAACAATCTTTGACATGTCTCTTTTTGAATATAGGTTGCTGGTTTTGGCAATTAAAAATATGCCCACATTTTTTAAAAGTATGCCCAAATTTCAATTTTCAAATTGACTGTCAGATAAACAATGAAGAATTTTTAGTGTGTTTATGCATATATATGTACAAATAATATATATGGACATGGGATATACTTATGCAAAAAAAATTATTCATTGTTGGCCAGACATGGTGGCTCACGTCTGTAATCCCAGCACTTTGGGAGGCCAAGGTAGGAGGATCATTTCAGCCCAGGAGTTCAAGAAAAGCCTGGGCAAAATAGGGAGACCCTGTCTCTACAAAACATTTAAAAACTTTCTGGGTGTGGTATGTGCCTATAGTCTCCACTATTTGGGAGGTTAAACTGGGAGGATTGCTTGAGCCCAGGTGGTCCAGGCTGCAGCGAGCAGTGATCACGCCACTGCACTCCAGACTGGGCAACAGAGTGAGATCACGTCTCAAAAGGATAAAAAAAAAAGTTATTCATTGTTTACTAATATTCAAATGTTACTGAGTGTCTTGTACATGTATTTGTTAAATGGGGCATCTCTATTTGAATGTCAATTTTAATCAGAGATTGTGTCAATAGAAAAGGCCTGATCCTAATCTCTCCCAGAATGCAAAGGGCCCTGCAGCTTCAGGGAGGGGTGCCCGAAGGAGCCCCAGATGGGTCAGTTCAGGGGGTGGGGGTTAGAGATGCAGGGTTCTGCTTCCGACCTAACCTTGGGTAAGTCATACCCTCTCACTAGGACGCAGTTTTATTATTTGTACAGTGAGGGGTATTGGACTAAATTATCTCCAAAGTCCTTCCCAGCTGCAAATGTCTGGGTATTATGTTTGGCTTTTTCACCACTCTTTGGATCTGTGAAAGGCATTTCACTGTCTTTTTTCTATTGTTTTACTTGTTGGAAAAATGGATTAGTCATATGAAAGTTAGAAAAATAAATATTGTTGAGCTATGAGCTGAACTCCTTGAAAATGGCGCTGACATCAGAAAATGGCTTTGATAGA
Organism: Cacajao melanocephalus; assembly: GCA_963573385.1. NCBI lineage: Eukaryota > Metazoa > Chordata > Mammalia > Primates > Pitheciidae > Cacajao > Cacajao melanocephalus. The sequence goes on along the minus strand of CAUYLG010002125.1, from coordinate 2,853 downwards.
GCGATAGCTCCTAACTTTGATATGTAGTGCCTGCCTTTGAAAGCCTCATCATTTAATTATCATAATTTAACACTTAATATCCACATTTTAAATGGAATGAATAATGCCATATTGACCATTCTTATAACCAGAGCTTTCCATAGGTACCTGATTATTTCCTTAGATTTCCTGAAAATGGGGGTGTAGGGTCAAAGGTGAAAATCTCTGAGGGAAACCTCTTCCGTTATCTCTCCACCCTTCCCCCATACTCCTTTTATCCTCTCCAAGGGGGCTCTGCACTGTCATATCCTAGATCACCAAGGAGCTTTGTTTTCCAGATTAGCATATGTGGCTGGGGTAAGTTGCTTCAAAGTCCCATTTCCCTCTCTTTCTTTCTCTGGAGCTGCTCTCTCCACCTGCAACTAGACTCAGGGCTACTGCCCATCATAGGTCTAGAGCCTACGTGGTCCCTATTCTGGCTCCTCTCTTCAATAGCGGCAGCTATTATTCCCCTTGGGTCCAGGATTAAAGGTCCTTCATGGAGCAGCTTATATCCTACATGGGTTCAAGGCTATATAGGCCCAATTATTTTCCTGAAAAGGAGCATTCCATGTGATCCAGCACAGGTCCTGGAGTTCTAATCTCAGCTTTGGAGTCAAAGCCTCTCCTAATAACAAGGAGTTGTTTTTCCTCGTCTTGCTTCCTTTGTGCATTTCTCCTCTGTGGGTGACACATGGAGAGGAAGGTGTTCTGGGCTAAAACACCATTTGTCTACATCTGGGTCTCATAGCTAAATGCACAATCATACTTTCCAACAAAAGAGATTTAAGGCTACTTATAATTATTTTGCCTGGTTTTATAATGAGCATTTATTATTTTATAAAAAGAAAAAGTTATTCCTTTTAAAAAGCCCTATAATTACTCCCAACTGTTCATTTTCCCCAACTCTACATTTTTAGAGGAATCAGCATGCAAGCCATTGCTCCCTGACTGACTTGCTTTGTGCATCGGATCAGGCCTACGATTAATAATGGATGGTATTTAGACAATAAAGATTTTCAAATGTGTAAATAGGTTGTACTTGGTCTTGTTAGGAATGAAATGAAAAGGAGAAAAGCCTGAGTAGAGAACTCACTTAAGAAAAAAACAAGGAACAGAGAGTGGGGCTAGATGCTCAGGAAGAAGAGACTGGGAAACCAAAGTCAAGCCAAGAGCCATGACGGTGTACCCCTCCCCCACACTCAGACCCATTCATCCAAAATCATTAAGTGCCTTGGGAGGTGGGTAAAGCACTTGCTCTGAAATTAATTTACATTTTTACTGTGTCACTCTAGTGACTTTCTCTGCTCCTCTGTAAAATTCTCTGCCCTAGTTACCCAAATCTGATCAACAATTGCATGATTGAGCCCTGGAGGCTCTTCAGCCTTGCTCCCTGGAACAGGAAGAAAATTCAGCAGAGGGATGACAGCAGACAAAGACAACTGCAGCCTTGAACCAGCAGGATGCTGGGAGACACTATTCTGGAAAGTGCTTCTCCTACTCAAGTGCTGCAGTCCTGAGGCTATTTCATTGAGATTGGCCCTCTCTAATGATTAGATTCTTGGCTTACAAAGGAAGTACTCTTTGAACTGTCAAAAGCCTCGGGGTACTAACTGCTGAAGGAAGTTTGGCTGAGTTCTCTGTGCAGAGTTTGTTCATAGGAGAGAAATTGGAAGCTTGTTGGGTTGTTGGCTTGCTTAAATGCTTGAAGGAAAACGAACTACTGGGAAGGTTTAAAGGGGTTCTAAATTTTGTGTTAGTTTAGACCGTTGCCAGATCACCCACTGAGAAATAAAGAACAGTCAGGGTTGAGTATTTCTTTTCTCAGGTGCACTGCTGAATCAAATAGTCCTTAACAAAGGAAGTACATTTTTATATTGTTGAACTATTATCAGCCCAATTATTAATGCTTATTTGCATAATTCTGTGTTCTGAATAAGATCGTCAATATTAGTCTTCTCAGCAGTCCTATGAGGTGAGCAGTGCGGATTTGTTGTCCAGTTTTGCAGATAAGGAAATTGAGGGCTCAAGGTCAAGTTAAGTGGTAAAGCTGAGACCAAAAGCTGGGCCCTCAGACTCCCAGAACCGGGTCCTCCTGGATTCCTGGGGATGACCAAAATCCAGCGCACACTCACCTTCCTTGATGTCAGTGGTAATAGTTAGAAGCACTGAACTTGGATAACATTTGTTTTAAACCAACCTTACGCAAGCAGTAAGTCATTATGAAAATGAGTCCAAGAAGTTCAGCTAAAATGCTGATGGAGATCACTTTTATAGGACGATAGGCTGAAATGATTATAATGATTTAGGTTCAATGGGAACAGATTGAAGGGGATTAATGAAGGAAACTTGGCTTTTATTTCAACATGAGAAACCAGATATAGGCTGGGCACAGTGGCTCAAACCTGTAATCCCAGCACTTTGGAGACTGACGTGGGAGGATCACTGAAGCCAGGAGCTCAAGATGAGCCTGGGCAATGAAGTGAGGCCCTGTCTCTACAAATAAAAAATCAAAAAATTATACTGGCTGTGGTGGCACGTGTCTGTAGTGCCAGCTACTCTGGAGGCTGAAGCAGAAGGATCACGTGAGCCTAGGAGTACAAGGCTGCAGTGAGCCATGATCATGCCACTGCACTCCAGCTTGGGCAACAGAGTGAGACCCTGTCTAAAAAGAAAGAAAAGAAGGAAAGGAAGGGAAGGAAAGGGGAGGGGAAGGAGGAAGGGGAGGGGAAGGGGAGGGGAAGGGGAGGGGAGGGTATGGGAATGGGAAGGGAAGGGGAAGGGAAGGGGAAGGGAAGGGGAAGGGAATGGGAAGGGAAGGGTAAGGTAAGGGGA
>CAUYLG010002122.1:0-21478 GCA_963573385.1 Cacajao melanocephalus | reverse complement strand
TGCATCTATTTTCATGGATGAGAGTGGAAAATAATTTCCTTTCCTTCCTTCCTTATTCCTTCCTTCCTTCCTTCCTTCCTTCCTTTCTTCCTTCCTTCCTTCCTTCTTCCTTCTCTTCTCATCTCTTCTCTCTTCTCTTCTCTTCTCTTCTCTTCTCTTCTCTTCTCTTCTCTTCTCTTCCCTTCTCTTCTTCTCTTCTCTCTTCTCTCTTCTTTTTTCTTTCTGATATTGTCTTGCTCTGTTACCCAGGCTGGAGTGCAGTAGCACAATCTTGGCTCACTGAAACCTCTGTCTCCTGGGCTCAAGTGATTCTTCTACCTCAGCCTCCCAAGTAGCTAGGACTATAGGAATGCACCACCATGTCCAGCTAGTTTTTGTATTTTTAGTAGAGATGAGGTTTCATCATATTGGCCAGGCTGGTCTTGAACTCCTGACCTCAGGTGATCTGCCCTCCTCAGCCTCCCAAAGTGCTATTTTTCTTGTTAATTTTCTCTATTAGGTTTATATGAGGCTGTAAAATAAACTGAAGTGTGTTATTCTCATCTTTTTTCTTTCTATTTTCTGAATAAGGGTTTTTTTTTCTGAATAAGGTTTTCTGAATAAGGTTTTTTTCTATTTTCTGAATAAGGTTTTCATTTAAGGTTGAAATGATCTGTTTCTTGACTACTTGGTGGAACTCTCCTGTAAAACTGGATCCTATGTAATCTTTAAGGAAGATTTTAAACCACTGATTCACTTTCATTAGTAGTGATAGGATAAATTAAAATTTTCTATTTTTCTAGGATTGATTTTGACGATTTTCATAGCCATTTTATTTACATTTTCAAGTTTGTTGACATAATGCTGTTTATAACATTCTCTTGTTTTATTTCCTACATCTTAAAGCTTTAGTGTGTAATTTAAGTGCAATAAAATGTACCCACTTTAAGTGTAAAGTTCAGTGAGCTTTGGTAAATGTATTTAGTTATGCAAACAACACTGCAATATGTTTTAGAATACCTTTCTCACCTGCACAAAGTTCTCATGTCCCTTTATGCTCAATTCCTTCTTCTAGACAACTATATGTTTCTGTTCCTACAATTTTACCTTTTCCAGAACTTAATATAATTGAAATAATGATATTTAGTCTATTTTTACCTAATTATTTTCATTAGAATGTTTCCATCCATGTTGTTGTGAATATCAGTAGTTTGTTTTTCTTTATTGTGGAGTATGGACACACCACAATTTGTTTATTCATTTTTCAGTTGCTAGACATTTGAATTGTTTCCACTTTTTGGACATTCCATATGATGACTGCTATGAACATTGTATACAAATCTTTGTGTGAACATATGCTTTCATTTCTCTTGAGTAGATACCAAGGAGTGAAATTTGTGTGTTGTTTAGAGAACATATCTTTAACTTTTTGAGAAACTGCCAAATTTTGCTCCCAGTGGCTATACAGTTTTGTGTTCCTATTAGTGATCTATGGAAGTTCCAGTTGCTCCACAACACTTTGCCAACACTTGTTCTCATCAAATTTTAACAATTTTAACGAATTTTAGCCATTCTAGTGTACATGTAGGCATATCCCATTGTGGCTTTAATGACCAATGATATTGAATACTGTCTCCAGTACTTGTTTATCTTCTCTGTGAAAGTCATGTTCAAATCATTTGTCCATCACTTATGCATAGGCCCATTTACATTTCCACTGGGTTGCTTTCTAATTTTGAATTGTGAGTTCTTTATATGAAAGGTCTTCAAAAAGTTTATGAAAAAAATAAAATTAAAAGATAAAAATAAAAAATAAAATTCATTTCTTAATATAAGCTCTCAAGGTTAGGACACTTTTGTAAGTAACAATACCAGCCATTTGGTTTATCTTAAAGAACTGAGGGTCCTGGGAATTTAACCACATCAATGCAGTCTTTTCTTTTTTCTTTCTCTTTTTTTAAGAGACATGGTCATACTGTGTTTCCCAGGTTGGTCTTGAACTTCTGTGTCCAAATGACCTCGCCACCTTAGCCTCTCAAAGTGCTGGGAATACAGGCATGAGCCAATGTGCCTGGCCCCATCAATGTAGTCTTTTTATATCACTAACTGAAGAAAAATGGCGGCTCTTTACAGATTTTTAAAAATTAGGAAACAAAAAGAACTGTAAGTCAAAAGACTGTAAGGTGGATGCATAATGATTTCTCGTCAAAACTCTCATAAAATTGCCCTTGTTTGAGAGGAGGAGTGAGCACAAGTGTTACTTTCATAGAGGAGGGATCTCTGGTTAAGTTTTCCTGGACATTTTTCTGCTAAAACTTTGGCTAGCCTTCTCCAAACACTGTCATAACAAGCAGATGTTACCCTTCTTTGTCCTTCCAAAAAGTCAGCAGCAAAATGCCTCGAGCATCCACGCACACAAAAAACTATTGCCATGACGTTTGCTATTGACCAGCTCACTTTTGCTTTGACTGGACCACTTTTACCTACAATCAAAGCCATTGGTTTGATTGTGCTTTGTTTTCAGGATTGTACTAAGTAAAGCTATGTTTCATCTCTTCATACAATTCTTTGAAGAAATGCTTCAGGATATTGATCCCACTTGCAGAAATTTGTATTGAAAACTCTGTTCTTGTCTGCAGCTGACCTGGGTGCAGCGGTTTTGACACTCAGTAAGTGAAAAGTTTGCTCAGCTTTAATTTGTCAGCCAGAATTGTGTAAGCTGAACCAACTGAGATGTCTATGGTGCTGGCTTTTGTTCTGTTGTTAATTGTTGGTCCTCTTCAATTAGGGCATGAACAAAATTAATTTTTTCCTGTCAAATTGATGTGGATGGTTTGCTGCTACAGGCTTCACCTTCAACATTGTTTTGTCCCTTCTTAAATTGTATTATCCATTCATAAACTGCTGATTTCTTTGGCACTGTCCCCATAAACATTTTTAAAAGCGTTAACGAGTTCACCCTTATTCCATCCATGCTTCACCAGAATTATTATTCTTGTTATTTTTAGAGATATGGTTACTGTATTGCCCAGGCTGGACTCAAACCCCTGGTTCAATCAATCAATTCTCCCACTTAAGCCTCCTGAGTCACCATATATTTAATGTTATGTTCTCGCTTCAATTTTAGCTGAATTCATGTTGCTTTGATAGGAGTTCTTTTCAAATTAACGTCTTAACCTTCTTAGTGCCTAAAACTAGATCTTGTTCAGACATGTCATAACAAGTTAGTATGAGTTTATTCTAGCACAGAAAAATTTTGAAATTCATGCATAGTTTTTTATAATATGCATTTTCCATGAACTTTTTGAAGTCCCACAATATATTCTGGATACAAATCCTTTTTCAGACCCTCTTTTTTTTTTTTTATGAGATGGAATCTCGCTTTTGTTGCCCAGGCTGGAGTGCAGCGGTGTGATTTTAGCTCACTGCAACCTCCACCTCCTGGGTTCAAGTGATTCTCCTGCCTCAGCCTCCTGTGTAGCTGGGATTACAGGCACCCATCACCACCCCCGGCTACTTTTTGCATTTTTAGTAGAGAGGGGTTTCACCATGGTGGCCAGGCTGTTCTCGAACTCCTGACCTCAGGTGATCTACCCCCCTCATCCTCCCAGAGTGCTGGGATTACAAGCGTGAGCCATTGCTCCTGGCCCCTCTTATCTTCTTAATGTCTGCACCATACATATGCTAATTGTTTCCTTTTATATTTCTAGATTTATTTCTGCCTTCTTTTATTTTTAACCTTGATTAATCTTGCCAATTATTTATCATATTATAAATTTTATTAGTCCTTTCAAAGAGTAAACTTTTGGTTTTGTTAATCATTTCTAATGAATGTTTGATTTTTATTTAATTGATTATTACTCATACATTTTTTTTTCAGCTTTATTGAGGCATAAAGATTTGAGATATATCAAATCATCACATTGTTTACATTAAATATATGCAATTTTACTTTGCATTTTTTGTCTATAAAATTGCATATATTTAATGTATATAATATGATGATTTGATATACATATATGTTGTGAAATGATTACCACAATCAAGTTAACACATTCATCACTTCACATAATTACCTTTTTGGTGTTATGAGAACTCTTAAGATTTCGTCTCTTAGCAAATTTCAGTTATACAATATAATAATATCAACTATAGTACCCAGGCTATAAATTAGATCCTCAAGGCTTATTTATCCTGTAATTGAAAGTTTGTACCCTTCAACCAATATCTCCCCATTTTCCCCACCCCTGAAATTCCTGGTAACCACCATTCTACTCTGTTTCTATGAGTTTAATGTAAAAAAAAAATTCCACATGTGAGTGATAATATTATACATTATTTGTCTTTCTCTGTCTGGTGTATTTCATTTAGCATAATGTTCTTCAGATTCATCCATGTTGTAAATGTCAGGGCTTTCTTCCTTTTTTATGACTCAATAATATTTCCTTGGAGGTATATATGCCACATTTTCTTTATCCATTCATTCATTGATGGACACTCAGGTTGTTTCTATATCTTGGCTACTGTGAATAATATTGAAATGAACATGGGAGTGTAGGTATCTTTCTGAGATACTGATTTTGTTTCCCTCAGATATATGCTCAGAAGTGGAATTGCTAGATCATACAGTAGTTGTAGTTTTACTTTTCTGAGAACCTTCTGTACTATTTCATTATGGCTGTACCAATTAACATTCTCCCCAACAGTGTACAAAGGTTCCCTTTTCTCCACCTCCTCGCTAACATTTGTTAGCTCTTGTCTTTTTGATAATGGTCATCCTAACAGGTATGAGGCAATATCTCATTTCAGTTTTGATTTGCATTTCCCTGGTGATTAGTGATGTTGAGTTCTTTTCATGTACCTATTGACCATTTGTGATTTTTTTTGGAAAAATGCTCTTATCTTTACTACTTCTTTTCTTCTACTATACTTTCCTTTATTTACCTAGCAACCAAAGTAGTTACTTAGCCATATAACTTAGAGTGTTTCTTATTTTTCTAATATAAGCATCATACTTTCCTTTAGCTGCTGTTTTAGCAGTTATTGTTGTCAGGGATTTTAATTCTATTCTGACTTTTTAAACTTCACAAATTAGGCATTTTTCCTTTGCTTTCAGTTATGTAGTAACGTTATATGTTATCTCTAAGGATGCATTTTTTTTCATTTGTTCTTTCTCCTCTTCCCTATCCCTCCTCCTCTTGACTCCTGTTTGGAATTTCTGAATTTGAATTGTTTTCTCAATTTTAGAAATTTCTAAGCCCTTTTACTCTTCATTTTTTTTTTTTTTTTGCCCTCTCATTATCATTTTGAGCTCCTTCTGTAACTAATAAAATGTGTATTAGAGTCCATTAGTTTCCTTTGTCTCTACCCTTCCTTTTTTTTTTTTTTTTTTTTTGAGATGGAGTTTCATTCTCGTTGCCCAGGCTGGAGTGCAATGGCGTGATCTCAGCTCGCCAAAACTTCTGCCTCCCAGGTTGAAGTGATTCTCTTGCCTCAGTCTCCCAAGTAGCTGGGATTACAGGCGTTCACCACCATGCCTAATTTTGTATTTTTAGTAGAGACAGGGTTTCTCCATCTTGGCCAGGCTGGACTTGAACTCCCGAACTTAGGTGATCTGCCTGCCTTGGCCTCCCAAAGTGCTGGGATTACAGGCATGAGCCATGAGCCCAGCTACCCTTTCTTTTAATATCATTTTTTTCTTTGTGCTTCTTTCTGGATATTTTCTTTTGTTCTCTTTTCCACTTCATCGATTGTCTCTTTAGTTGTGTATAATCTGCTTTTTAATCTTGTGTTGAATTTCTAATTTTGACTTTTATGTTCTCATTTCTAGAAAGTGTTTTTTCATATCTGCCTAATAAAATTTGATAGTTTTAATTCCTTTTTTATAATTTTAGTGCTCTCTTTCTTTCAATGTTTCTTCAAATCTTTTTATGTTTTGTAACTGATATTTTGAATATAAGTAGACTTATTGGCCTGATTCTATAGTTTATAGTTTTGCTTATCTCTCACTCATGGTGGTTTACTTCCTTAAGTGTTTATTTCTGAGGGTGAATTCATATTTTTTGCAAAAACATCTGTGAGATGCTTTTGAGGCTTGTGTTTGAAATAAATTTTTTTTTTTCCAAGAGGATTTGTGTTGGCAGAAGTAGGTTTCTGGAGGAACTCCTGACCCCATATGATTTGAAATTTCCTTCCCCTCCCTTCCTCCTTCTTTTTCTTGCCACAAAAATTTTATAAATTATCACCCCCAAACTGTGTGTTTGCAGTACTCTATACCTTAGGAATTCTCAGAAAGACTCTCTCTCTCCTTCTTAAATACACCACCTAAATCCTTAACCCAAGCAGGCATTTATTTCCACAAGCTCCCTCTGTAGGCTGGATTTTTTTTTTTTTTTTAACTATGAGGTTTGAACTATGAGTGCTAGTGCTATGATTTCATCAGTAGTCTCTGATCTGGTGTCCTACCTTGCTTAGATTTCAGGATTTGCCTCCTAGGTAGGCAACAAGAAGAAAGGGCTTTTAAAATTTAGATTCGAAGTCACCCAAATTGACAGATTATGCTATGTCAAATGTTACTGTAGTGTTTACTAAGCTCTCCGGAGTTACATTTTTAGCCTCCGGAGAATTCCCTACATTTGTGCCAGCTCAACATACGTATGTGTGCGTGTATGTGTGTGTGTGCACACAGGTGCATGTACATATAGTACTTTTAGGCATGCTCTATCAGAAAGGGCTTCTCTAAATATCTAGTCTACTTTTGACTCAAAACAGAAGTCTTTACTCAGTTGGCTTTGATGTCATTTGGGGTTGTTTAACCCAAAGTTTCACTGGATCATGCCTTACTCAAAAGCCTCCAGGAACTTTCTGTCACACTTAGCATGAGATCTAAAGTCTTCCTCATGGCCTGCGGAGGAGTCTGGCAAAATCCGACCTCTACTGCCTCTCCAACCTCATCTTCTCTTACTTCCTCCTCACGGATTTAAATATACTGGCTTCCTTGCTGTTCCTTGATTATGGCCACACATGCCTGCTGACGCCTCTGGCACTTTGTGTTTCTTTCCTGTCTACCTGGAACTGTCTCTAAATATGTATATGTCTTACATTGCCATTCCATTTTGGTCTCTTACTTGAGTGTCACCTTTTCTGAGATACCTTTTGCTCTTTGTAAAATTGCATCCCTCATCACTTCCTCTGCTCTTTTTCTTCACAGCACGTAATGTATTATATGTCTATTTGTTTATTTATGTATTTAATCACAACATTAAAGATTGTCTGCCTTGTTCACTGCTGCATTCCTATAGCTTACAACAGTACTGAACATATGATAGGTGCTCAAATATTTGTTGAATGCACCATCATTTTAATGCAAAAACGAGTTATTCCCTTTTATTAAGTGAGCTATTTTCTGGGGCATGTGGCTTTGAAACTAATGCTAAAAGAATATCCTGTAACATATGGAATCATTTGTTTTTATTAACAAGTCAATTCAGTTTTTTTTTTTTTTGCAAAATGCACAATTCCCAAGAAGCTGCTGAAAAATGAGGCAACTCATTTCCAAGCTGTTTCCCTCAAGCACGGTTGATGGTGCTAAATATTTATTAAGTGCCTGTGTGCTAAATTAGGTGCCAGTGGACAGTGACTACATTTGAGTCCAGCCAGAGTGGGACCAGAGCGCACAGGAGGGAAGATGCGGAGTTGGCCTGGTCCGCTTCCTCAGAGCCCTCAGGATTCCCTCCCCAGATGCGGGGAGGAGATTTTAGAGACGGTGGAATTATTACGTGTTAAGTGTTACAGCAGCCCCAAGAGTTCAGGTAATTTAGATAAGAAAGTAGAAGGGGACTTTCTCCTGGGTGACTTGGTTGTTCCTAAAATGACTAGGTGCTTCTAAGTAGCAAACATTTAAGAACTTCATGATATAAGCAAGCCATGTAATCTTGAAAATGGGAATTTGAACCGAATTGGCTCAATAAAGAGGTGTTAAAATACGTTTCAGGGTCTGTGCTTTAACAATTGCACTCTCGCTTCCTTTAATTCCTCTGAGCCCAGACTTAGCTTGGGCCATAGTTGCCTGTTCATGGCTAACTGTAGGTCATCCTCCCAGGCTCTAGTGATGTTTTCTATCCTCTTGATATGATTGCATACATTCCCTAAATCCCCAATCATCTACTGATCTTAGCCCTCAGTTTCTCAACCATTTCCTTAAAAACACACTGAGCCTTCATAAAAATGATGTTTTAGCATTGTGTTTTAACTAAAACTGGTATTTTAGTATCTTTCTGTTGTTTCTTTGTGGTAAGTCCAGCTCTACCATCTGCCATCTTTGTCAGCTATTGTGGGTCAGAATTGTCCACAAAGGCTAAAATGAATAGCAGGAGGAAGCCATTTATGTGAGGTAACAACTCACAATGTAGAAGCATATGCAGCTCAATAGGGCTCAGAGGGACCCTTCTCGGCTGAGGAGGCTGTGTGGTGTAGGAAACTTGCTGGCTGAGGCTGGGTGTGCTGTCTCCAGCACTGGCTTGAGGTTAAAAGTGTATATAAACCGTATACCACAGTGGACCGTGTTATCAATTTATTTGGGAAAGTGTTTGAGACGGTATTATATAAAATTCGTACCATACAGGGTGACTTTAATCACAATAGGCACTTACTAGAGGAATTCTATAACACAACTGACTGTAGCTGTGGTCACACACAAATGAGCACTATGGGCTTTTTACAGTGTGTATATGGTAAAACCATGGAGTATAGCTTGCTCTTTAAAGATGTCCACCTACAAAGGATATTTATATAATATGTATACACATATAAACATATGTTACAGATATATATAAATTTTGTAAAAATCCAATGTAATTTAATAACTATTTACTGAGCACCCACTATGTCCAGATACTTTTCCTAAATAAAAAGATGGATCAGAAATAGATCTTGCCCTCAAGGGGTTTAGTGAAGTCAGATGAAATACAGACTTATTCCCTCACTCCTTCCTGGCAAAGGTGGGTACAGTTTCCAAGACCCAAGAGGGGTTAAACCATTCATTTATTGCTTTAGCAATCACATTACTTTCCAAAGTTGTCATCTGGCTTGGGTTGGGTGGTAAGATACAATTTGTTTTTTTTTTCCCTACTTTTTGTTTTCAATAAGCTTTCAACTAAACAAACAAAAAAGAAAAAATGAAAAAACCCTAAACCTTGTAACTAATTTTCTTTTTTTTTTTTGAGACAGAATCTCGCTCTGTCACCAGGCGCCAGGCTGGAGTGCAGTGGCTCAGTCTCAGCTCACTGCAACCTCCGCCTCCTGCGTTCAAGCAATTCTCCTGCCTCAGCCTCCCAAGTAGCTGGGACTACAGGCGTGCACCACCACGCCCAGCTAATTTTTTTGTATTTTTAGTAAAGACGCGGTTTCACTATGTTGGCCAGTATGGTCTCGATCTCTTGACCTCGTGATCCGCCCATCTCGGCCACCCAAAGTGCTGGGATTACAAAACTAATTTTAATAAGTTATTGTTTAAGGTTTCTTCTATTTTGGCATATAACATGGAAACTATATTTATTATGTGAAGAGAAAGACTGCTTAGTATTAAGTGTTTAAACTAGACTCAACCCAGCTTAGTTTTATTTATGAAATATCACAAAAAGTTAATAAAAGGTAGGGAGAGGGAGAACAAAAAATGCAGGTTGGACAATGAGTAATAGGTCAATGAACTGATGACACTTCTCGTGTCCTAAAGATAATTTTCTAAGGTGGAATATGAACTGAGAAACACACTTAGTGTAAACTAATCTCTCCAATCTCTTTCTTTGTATAATGACCTTTCATTTACTAAATATACAATGAGGGCTGACTATGTGCCAGGCATTTTGCTAGACATAGAGGAAATTGGAATAAACTAGCTATAGTCCCTGTCTTCAAGGAATACATAATTTAATTGGGGAAGCTAAGTGTGTAAACACATATGTATGGGAGGTGAAAGACTTCCAAAACTTAAACATGCCCATAGGCAAAGCTAATACTGATGACTGGTCAGAATTTTTTTACCTCCATATCACAGATGCCAAGATTTTTTTTAACCTTGCTTATGGCATTTCATATTAGTCACCTACTCCATTTGGCAAAGCAGAGCACATATCATAGACTTGGATTTTGGTCAAACTCCTGCCAACTTCTAGCTGAGTGGCCTTTGGCTAATCATACCATCTCTCTGAGAATATTGCCTCATCTGACAAAAATGGAATAGGTTTACCGCAGGAGGATGTTGATATGAGAAATTACTTTACAAAATGAGAAGTGCTATAGGATATGGCTGCATTCTTATAGCTGGTGTTTCATCTGGATGACCTCTACATTTTCCAGTTTCCATCTTGCACTTCCAATAGACCAAGGAGTCCATGGATTAATAGTTGGCTTCCAAATTTAAGAATCTAGCTGGGATTATTTGTAAAGTTTTGGGTGTATATGCACATGCATATTTTTCTAGTTCCTCAGGTTTCATCAGATTCTCAAAGGGGCTCATGGCTGTAAAAGAACCCAAGGCTGCTAGATAGTCACAGCGTTTTTTTGTGGGGTGCAGAGAGTACCTTGTTTATCTTTATATCCAAGTACTTATATCATAATGCCCTGTGAAAAGTAAGGGCTTCTAAATTTGTTACATTAATAAATATCAAAATGGATAAGTGCTATGATGACAAATATTAACATTCAAAACAAGTCTGGCCTCACCCCAGGGATGAAACATTGAATTCTGATGAAGCCTGTCATTGGTCGTCACACGGGGAGAGGTACCAAATTTAGAAGGCCAGGCTACTGCACAGTCTTAAGCAATTGTTTTTAGAATTTTATTACTTCTTTCCTTACATTTTCAATCAACTTGGGGAAGCTCCTCTCTCCTCCTCCTTGAATTTGCAGATGGTTTTGTTTGTTTGATTGTGTCAAGGCTGAAGTTCGCCCAGTCATACAGGCCTCCTAAAGACTCTTTTCTGAGCACATGGGAAGGATCTGGTGAACACATGCATCCCACAGGGGAGGGCTTGCCTGAAAAGCAGAGCAACTTTGGAGGAGCAGACACAAACCTTTCAGTCCTTTGCTTATATCTACTCTGACCAAATGTTTCTTACATTTGCATTTACAATGCAAATCTTCTAGTACTAAAACTTTCCTGACATAGCTACTGGAGATCGTAAAGTTTAGATACATGCCTCAAACATAAAAATTATTGAAACAGGTTAGGAGATTGGCCTGTCACATTGCATCACAACTGGAGGTAAAGTGCAAGGTTGTCCATTGCGCTGTGATTGTAATATTGAAAAGCTGAAAAACAATCTAAGTGCCCATCAAAAGGAGACTGCCTAAAATAATTATCATATAGCAACAATAGAATGTTAGTAACCCATTCAATAGAATGAGATAGTGCAATGCACAACGTATCATTGTACTATAAACAATGATGTTTTTAAGTGAAAAGTTTATTGCTTTTAAAACACATTTTATTTTAAAATATTTGTAGACTCACTAAATGTTAAAAAAAAATTAGTACAATAATCCTATGTACCTTTAACCCAGCCTCCTTCTATGGTACATTTAAAATACATATTAAGGTAAAATATAGGAGGTTGCAGAATGGAAAATATGCTAGGATCCTATTTACGTAAAAATAAAAGTATACCAAGCTGTTAGCACTGGATATCTCTGTGAAATGGGATATAACATGCAGCAGGAAAAGGAGGAAAATGATGGATTTTATTTTTTTAAATTTATAAACACCTATACTATTTAATGTTGCTGTCATTATCTACATATTTATATAGATGCCTATATATGTATATACAGATATAAATACATACTTCAAAGAGGATATACCACTTTTTAGGAAAATACCTCAAATAGCAAATTTAGGAGAAACGTTTCTATGATGACAAATCTATGCAAATTAATCGAGGCTCTAAAAAATCAGTTATTCTAAGTTTGACAGATTTTTTTTAAAAGGAAGCTGCGAGGCAGGACTGACTATGAACATTTGATGCTATTGCCCTAGAACTCACCACTGCAATGCTTAGACAATACATCCTGTAAGAGGGCACTGCTCATGAACTACGAGACGCATTTTCCATGATTCCATGGATTGCTGGACCCTGTAGGCAAGACTAGAACACATACTTGGAATCCAAAGTATAAGGTAATTCTAAAAGGTCATGCTTTCTGTATTATAAATATAATTGTACCAGCAGAATTATGCTTTGACCATTTCTCCCTAAGCCAGAATTGAATGGGCAGGAATCACTGAGAGCTAGAACTCAAATCTGGCCTTGGTATGCAATCTTGACTATTTTAAGCTCTCCGATTCCCCATGTGCCTTTTATCAACCTTTCTCCATTCTGCAACTATTTGAATTATCTTGTACATAATCAAAAATGCATTCCCAGCTGTATTGTACCAGTCAGTAGTGGGTGACGGGGCCTTCCCACAGCATTTCTCTTTAAGCTTCAGCATACGTATTTATACTCTTCATCCTATCTATTTGGAGTGGTCCCAAATTCCACAGGCTACTCCATGGTGGGGAGGTGGAGCAGGCAGGGGAAAATGAAGGAGGCGACTGCTGCTGAACGTCCAGGGTGTGTAACGTAACACCCAATAGGTCAATGCTAATGTATTTAAACATTTGTTTATTGAGTAATTTATCTCTGGCACATTAGGAGATTGTTAATGATGTCAGAGAGGAGTAATTGCTGTTTCTGTGATTAAGTTGAAATGAACACAGATGCACAGTTAACAAGACATGGTATTTATATGATATTTGTAAGTCATATAAATAAATTTTTCCTTGAATGCTAACCAAAGGCACATGAATCATTCATGGTGTTTATGTGACTGAATAAATGCTGATTCCTTAAGCAGAATTAGCAAAGAAGTTGATTCATGTGAAGAATACTGTCATTTCTACTTCCCATTTAATAGAACAGTCTAAATTAAAGAGAACTGAAAATACCCTCTGCAAGTTACATTAGTAACATTCCCATTCCCTGAAAGACACATATAGACATATATACATACTCATGTTTATTCATTAATTCATGCATGCATGTGTCCATCCATTTTCTCACTCAATATTAATTGCAAACCAATTATATGCCAGGCTCTATGTGCTAGGCTGAGGAGATAGTGGTGAGCAAAAATAGATCAAGTCTCTGTTCTTATAGGGTTTAAAAAATTTAGGGTAAATAATGCCATTAATGAAAAACTACCCAAATGATTGTATATTAATAATTAGCAATGCGTCAAGTGCTCTAAAGGAAAAAAATAAGTTCTATGAGAAAGTGTAAGACAAGACGCCTGATGTAACATGGGATGGTCAGGGTAGGCTTCCCTGCAGATGTGCTACTTGCATTGAGATCTGACAGATGACTATTAGTGCTGGGTAGGAGAGTGCATGTGCTTGATTAATGTTTGGTGTGTGCGTGTGTGTGTGTGTGTGTGTGTGTGTGTGTTGTGAGTTGTCCAACACTTGAAGCTACGTGTATGAAGGCTCTGGAGTGGGAGGGAGGATGAATGTGTCAAGGATGGAAAAAAATGACAGGTAGCTGTACTACAGAGAGACAGCGTCAAGTGATTAAGAATGAAACTAGAAAAAACAGGACCCAAAACACGCAGGACATTGGAAGCCAGGGCAAGAAACACAAAAGAAATAGAACTTCAAAGGAACATGATCAAATAAACTCCCTTCTCCCATCCCTAACATATATTATATACAAAAAGAACGCAAAGGAAACATATGTCCAAAAGACATTGGGGAACTGCGTTATATTTTAGACAGTAGTATAATAAAATTGTCCCGTATTCTTATTCAGGGTCCTGTGTACAACCGTGGAAGAAAAACTCCCAAAGAGATTTAAAACAATGAAACATGCATTTGTTTTCATGATCGTATATTTTGTTCCTTCGTTGAGCCCTTTATGAAACTGAGACAATTAAATGTTTATGACCACCTTGCAGACATCAGGAAGGTACAAAATTCCCAGCTGGGTCCGCAAGGCTGTCCTCCTTCCGTGCCTACTTTAGGCTTTCATTGTGTTTATGGAGCTACTAGAACCTCCTACTTTGGAGACAAATGGAAAAAATCAATAGAAGCTGGATGTGTTGCACATTGAGTTATAACAATGGTAATTAATGTGGGCATTTCTGGGACTCCCAGAACACTACCTTTGGTGAAAGAGAGCCTGCTTACCCTATTATTTGACTCCCAAAGAATTTTAATGATTACGATGTGTCTTATGTGACTACCACTTTGCAGAAGCAGTTGGCCTTAGAAGATACCACAGCCTCTCGACTGTTTTCATAAGAATTGCCTACCATCTACAAATGTACCCACCCAAGCAAAGCCAGTGTGCTCTGCATCAGGAAGGCTGATGTGATGGAGTCCACATGCTGCTAATTTAGTCATCATAGCTTTATGACTTGAACATGTTGATAGAGATATGCATCTACCAGTCACCATGGCAGGGATTCAATAGCCCACTGTGCCACAGAGGGCATGCCTTGGATGTAGAGAGTGAAGATTTTCCACAACTTGTGAATGAGCCCTCTGTGAGTTTAGCCAAAACCTTCATGTCAAAGAAACGGAAATCTCAAATAAAACCCATCGCAGGCCAAGCTCAGGAGGGCTGGCTAGCCAACAAATTCTGAACAAGGGAGTTCAAGGGAAAAGGAAAACATATGTTTCATACACATGTATGAAAATAATCTCCTCTTCTATAGCTTTTGAAATGAGGATAATGAAATATCAGCAGGTCTTTGAGGATGAGAAGATAAAAGGAATTTTTTTTGCAAGTTATAAAACAACAGTGTCTGCCTTTAGCAACTAATCTCAAGAGACTCGCTTTCAGAGTCCAGACTGGAAGAACACTTAACTTCAAAATAGCTCTTTACAAATACTAATCAGATGGTCCACAAAAGTCTCTACCATATGAAAGTTATCTTAACCCAAGGAGGTAAGCCAACTGATAGCTGTAAATATCTGTGTGCCTAGCTCTGTGTTAG
This sequence comes from Cacajao melanocephalus, assembly GCA_963573385.1. Taxonomy (NCBI): domain Eukaryota; kingdom Metazoa; phylum Chordata; class Mammalia; order Primates; family Pitheciidae; genus Cacajao; species Cacajao melanocephalus. The sequence continues at coordinate 6,466 of CAUYLG010002122.1, read as the reverse complement.
AGGCAATGGTGAATGTGTGTGTGGAATGTGGTGGAGTCAGTGTGTGTGTGTGTGTGTGTGTGTGTATTGGTGGGTGGAGAAAAGGTGCATTCACTCAGGTACAGGAAAGCTTTTTTTTTCTTTTTCTGACCAGTTATGTTTTTGACTGAATGACAGAACTGACTGTTGTGGTGTCATGGAAACCTAGCCATGGAAACCTTATAGAAATATCAGGAGATGAAGAGACGGAGTGTTGAAGAAAGCATCACAGAGAGATTGCTACCAACTGATTCCCGTAGATATTATAAAAATAACTTCTATTATCTTCCTATTTTCAGTGAAAGAATCTCACTATTTGGAAAATAATGCTTGCTATTCTGCAGCTTTTCTGTATGGATAACTAATAAACAACTTGGAAAACACTCATTCATCTTAAATGGAACTGAATTGAATCAGATGTTCAGTTTGGAGGGCTGAGGAAATGAAACTTACCTTTCTGTCTAATGCAGGCCCGCAGCCTCCGTAACTAATACATCACCAAGTCCTATTAATTTTCTATCATAAATAGATCTTGAATCTATCTCTCTTTATCTCTACCACCAAGCTACAACCTTTTTCAGTCCCCAGAGTCCCCTCTTATGTGTTTTCATGGCACCCTATGCTTTTTTCAAAGCACCACACTTTACATGTTCATTTATGTGATAACTTCATTCATTTGTTGTTTTAGTAATTTATTCACTCATTCATTCAACAAATATTTATTGGGGCCTACCCTGGACCAGATGCTGTTTCAGTGACTATTGACACAATAGTGAAAAAAATAGACAAGGTCCCTACTTCCATGAAGCTGACATTTGAATGGGCACAGACAGATAGAAATTTAGTAAATAAGAACAATGCCTACTATCTAATTGGGAAGACAGACATTCAGTCCATTATTCCCTCAGCACCCAGTATTAGCTTCAAACGCAAATCAGACAAGGCCAGTCTCTGTTGAAATCCTGTCTATGGCTTCCTATTGCACTTAGAATAATATGCAACCTCCAAACAGAAAAATTAACCATGTTGAGCGAAATAGTATCTTGGTTTTAAAATATCATCAAGCAAACAAAGAAGGTATTAGGCCTATTTTATGAAAAGCAAATGAACTCTCAAAAGAATGGGTGTCCCACTTAACACCTTCATTTTCAACATCTGCAATGCATGAGTTGCATTTTGTTCTATACAATTTTTTCCATTTATATTCAAATAGATAATTTCCAAAAGGTTGGTTTTCTTTGGATGATCATGCCATCTCTTATAAAACTGCTATTTGATGAGCTATATGAACCTCTCCAAGCTTCAGTTTCCTCCTCCATGAAATGAGGATGGTCATATTTTATATCACACATTGCTTTGGTGATTAAGTGAACCAAAGAGCATAATACCTGCCACAAAATAAATGTTTAATTAGATGTTTTTCCCTTTAGCAAATGAATCAGCACTCATCCTTTATTGCTGTAAATAAACAAACTTACTGACACGGGAATGAGAATGTCACTGAAATAAAAATAACAGATTTGTTTACTTCACAGCAGGGTGAGGGTTGGGGCAAAAAGGCATCTGCAGCCTAGGTCACTGGTAACCTGTCATAGTGACTGAGCTGACACCAAGCCTTGCTTTGAAGCAGGTATTTTTATGCAGTTAACCTTCTCTGGGCTGGTGATTATGCAACATGTTTGTTCCCTGAGCACACATTGTTCTCATGCAGCCAGCTTGGTCACTAAAAATCCTACCTGTTTTAGAATCTTCCTATTTGTAAATACCAGGCAATGTCACTAAAAAGGCTTACAGACTGGGAAGAGGAGCTGAACAAATCTTGGAATAAAGATGGATCTCCTTTTCAAGTGGTACTTCTCCAGAAATTGGTGTCTTTATCTGTGAGACCTTGAACTGAATGCAGGCTCATCTCCCATCATTTACCCTTCAACTGCCTCACTCCTACAAACCTGCTCTTTAACTGCTTTTATAACTTCATCAACTTTTTCTGATCGTAAAATAGAATATATAGCAAAAATAAAGACTAAAGATCACTAGTCATTCTACCCTCTCCCGACCTCCAAATAACAACATAACTTTGATTGACATTTGATTATAGCCTTCCAGGATTTTCCCCTTATTTCTCTATACAGACATATTAAGTGGTATAAGAGAATGGATTGTGGATTAAGACTGTCTGGTTTAAATCCCAGCTGTGTCACTTATTAGCTGTGGGCCCTAAGGGAAATTACTTTTAGCTTCTCTGCCTCAGTTTCTTCACCTATAAAATAAAAGTATTTCTGGAGTATTGTGAGGATGGATAATACATACAGAATGGTTAGAACAGTGTCCAGTAGGTGCTCAATAAATGCTATCTAGATGTATAATTATAAGTAAAAATTGAATAAGGAACACTTAACTGTGTGACTTAGAAAAGAGAAGAAGAATGTCTGTACTTCACAGCTGATTCCCCTGAGTACCTAGTTGGTACACAAGAAACATTTGTTCAATGAATGAGAGTGTGAACCCATGAATGAATTGATAAAACATGGATGAGGAGATAAATGATGAGAACGGGTCAATGTAGCATAAATGCAGAGGAGCCCAGTGGAAAATTTCTGGCTGAGGAGAATCTGTTCGTCTTGATGATTTTTCTAGGAATGTTTGTAACTTGTATTAGGCACTTGAGACCTTCTTGGTGGGAAGAGTGGAAACCCACAGGATTACTCTGGGATGCAGGGGTAGGAAGGGAACAGAATTGTTCAGCAGGTCTGGAACTGACAGTGGAGCTCCAGATCTCCTTTGCTGTCAGGTCTCCTCCTGCTGCTCAAATACCATGCTTACCTTTCTGCAGGGAGTGGAAGGCTCCATTCCTGAATCTGTCTCCTAGTTCTCATGTGCTTAGGAAGAAGCTCCTGATTAGCAAATGCTAGAACCCTTTTCTGAGTCCCAGAACCTCATTGCCTGCTGTTTATTGGGTTTATTTGTAGTCTTGAAGAAATAACAGAAGTCAGTCATTCACCATGAGGTCTCTGAAAAATCTCTGCAGAACTCCTCCAGGCAAAGTGCCCCATCTTACCTCCCAACTCAGATCATGGAAACATTATCTAGCTGATAAGCCACTCTAAGCTCTTGGTGAAAGGCAGCACTCTGGAATGAACCAAATGTTAGCATTTTCCATCATGGAGTTCTTAGAAGAGAGGAGTCTCAAGGGGGCTTGAAAAGGAGGTGTGAAGGGGTGTGTGTCCTTTAGACGCACGGTGGAACGGGCTGAGAGCCTGTCTGAGGCCTGGCATGACACAGGGCGGTTTCACACACGGCTCATGGTGAGGCCATTTTTCCACCCTCATCGAATGCCATTACATCACTGTTTTCCAGTTACAGGAAATCCAGTTGAGTGCTGGCCACAGCATTTCCCCGAGATCCAAGACAAACAAATCCGTCTCTCCTCAGTCCTGGAGGCTGATGACATGTGAAGGAAAAGCCAATTCATAGCATCTTTTTGTTGGGCCTGGGCAGCTGAGGGTGAACCTGCTGGGCAGGTAGACAGTGCACAGCTTTCTAAGCACATATATGGTCAGACAGCAGGGACACATGTCCCTGTCTTTTTCTTTTTTTCTTTTATAAGAAACAGTATTTGAATTCCACTTTTCTATTTGACAGACTTACCAGGGCTGGAGTCCAGCTCTGCTATTTTACTAGCTGTTTGAGCCAAGGCAATTCCCTTGAGCTTGCTAAGCCTCAGATTCCTCATCTGTAAAATGTGGATCATAAATAGGACCAATCTTCATGGGACACAGAAGCATTAAATGAGTGCGCCCATGTGAAGTGCTTAGCCTAGTGCTTGATGCATATTACACACTCAATAAATGTTTTCTATTCCTGTTATCACCAGTTAAGATGGTCAGTCCATATTTTTTAGGATTTTTAGTGCCATTTCTCCCTCAAATGCAGTACACAGTATTTTTTTTTTTTTTGAGACAGTCTCACTCTATTGCCCAGGCTGGAGCGCAGTGGCCTGATCTCACTCACTGCAACCTCCGCCTCATGGGTTCAAGCGATTCTCCTGGCTTAGCCTCCTGAGTAGCTGGAATTACAGGCACGTGCCACCATGCCCCGCTAATTTTTGTATTTTTAGTGGAGATGGGGTTTCACCATGTTTATCAGGCTGGTCTCGAACTCCTGACATCGTGATCCGCCCACCTTGGCCTCCCAAAGTACTGGGATTATAGGCGCGAGCCACCGTGCCCAGCCCAGTACTTGTTTTTAAAAAAAGAAAGTGAAAGCTTTTTTGCAATACAAAATCCACAATGAAATGGGCAGAAACCGTAAGCGAGTAGCTTGAGGAACATGTATAGAGCGAGTGACATGTAACCATACCCACTTCAAGATGTGCAGTGTCAGCACCTCACGGAAGCCCACTCATGCCCCTTCACATGCACTATTCCCACTTTTCTGACTTCTGCCATGATAGATCAATTCTTTAAGTGAAATCAATGTCCTAACCACCATCCAAATAAGGACACAGAACATTTTCAGCAACCCAGATGAATTCCTATCTCACCCGAAGAAAACTGCTCTTTTGACTTCTATTACAATACATTTCGGTCTTGAGTTTCTATATATGGAATGATGCAGGTGCTGTTGTATGTTTTCTTTGGTATCTGGCTTCCTTTACTATACTTGCTTAACCATGTGCTTGTGAGATGCATCCATGTTGCTGTGTGGAACAGACATTTCTTCTTGTTGCTGTATATAATATTGCGTTGTATAAATATTCCATAATATATTTGTCTCTTTATTGTTGATGAATATTTGTGCTGTTCCCAGACTTTTGGTATTACAAATAATGCTGCTATGAACATTCTTATACATGGTTTTTGGTGCATATATACATCTTCCTGTTATTTATATATTTAAGAGCGAAACTGGCTGTATCATAATGTCTATAAGTATTTAATTTTAGTAGATAATGTCAAACAGTTTCAGCATTGTACCAATATATACATCACAGCAGTATATGAGAGTTCCAGTCACTCTGGAACATTCTCATCAACACTTGTGACTACAAGTTCCTTCTAAAAAATTTAGTTATTCCGGTGTGGTGGCTGTGTTGCATTATCTCATTGTAGTTTTTATTTCCATTTCCTTAATGAGTAAGATGTTGAGCTCTTATGTTTGCCAGTTTCATATCCTCTTTTGTCAAGTGGCTGCTCAAATATTTTTGCCCAATTTTTCTATTGGATTAGCTGTCTTTTACTGATTTAGGTGAATTTAAAATGTATATGTTCTGAATACACAGAATATGTAGATATTTGTATGTAAACATCTTTTCCCACTCTGCAGGTTGCCTTTTCATTCTCTCGATAATATTTTTTGATGAGCAGAAGTTTTAAATTTTAATATAGTTCAGTTCATCAATCTTTTTCTTGTGGTTGGTACTTTTAATGTCTTATTTAAGAAAGTATTGCTTATCCTGATGTGATGAAAGTATTTTCCTAGGTCGTCTTCTGAAAGATTGTTGTTTCTCTTTTCATATCTGATATTGATTTTTATAAATCATGTGAGGTGGGTTTGGTACTCTTTGTCCTTCTTTTCTTTATATATATATATATATATATATATATATATATATATATTTTATTGCACTTTAGGTTCTGGGGTACATGTGCAGAACATGCAGGATTGTTGCATAGGTACATACGTGGCAATGTGGTTTGCTGCCTTCATCCCCCTGTCACCTTTATCTGGCATTTCTCCCCATGTTATCCCTCCCCAACCTCCCTACCCCCTGCTGTCCCTCCTGTAGTCTCCCCCAACAGACCCCAGTGTGTGATGCTCCACTCCCTGTGTCCACGTGTTCTCGTTGTCCAACACCCGCCTATGAGTGAGAACATGCAGTGTTTGATTTTCTGTTCTTGTGTTGGTTTGCTGAGAATAATGGTTTCCAGATTCATCCATGTCTCTACAAAGGACCAACTCATCATTTTTTATGGCTGCATAGTATTCCATGGTGTATATGTGCCACATTTTCCTTGTTCAGTCCATCATCTAAGGGCATTTGGATTGGTTCCAGGTCTTTGCTATTGTAAACAGTGCTGCAATGAACATATGTGTGCAGTATGACCAATGTCTGTATTTGCAGATGACATGATTATATATTTAGAAGACCCCATTGTCTCAATCCAAAATCTCGTGAAACTGATAAGCAACTTCAGCAAAGTCTCAGGATACAAAATCAATGTGCAAAAATCACAAGCATTCCTATACACCAATAACCGACTAAAAGAGAGCCAAATCAAGAGCGAACTCCCATTCACAATTGCTGCAAAGAGAATAAAATACCTAGGAATACAACTAACAAAGGATGTAAAGGACCTTTTCAAGGAGAACTACAAACCACTGCTCAAGGAAATAAGAGAGGACACAAATAGATGGAAAAACATTCCATGCTCATGGTTAGGAAGAA
>CAUYLG010002120.1:0-58613 GCA_963573385.1 Cacajao melanocephalus | reverse complement strand
GAACATGCAAGATTGTTGCATAGGTACACACGTGGCAGTGTGATTTGCTGCTTTCCTCCCCTTCACCTATATCTGGCTTTTCTTCCCATGCTATCTCTCCCCACCTCCCCACCTCCCACTGTCCCTCCCCTATTTCCCCCCCCCCAACAGACCCCTGTGTGTAGTGCTCCCCTCCCTATGTCCATGTGTTTAAATTGTCTCGTGCTTGACAAAACCTAAGACACACAACGCTAGAGTTCAGAAGCCGCGGGTGACCTGCCCAGGGCCGAACTCGGGGGACGCGAGAGGCCTAGTTGGCCCCAGGGCGCAGAAGGGACTCACCCGACCAGGCCACGTCCAGGCTGGGACTCCAGGGGGCAGAGGCCAGACCACGGCCACAGCCAAGTGTCCAGCCTAGGCGGCTGCGGCCTATGAGGCCTCAACTTGCGCCAGTCCCGGCCGCGAGGACCCGTTCTCGGCCTCCCTAAGCAGCTAAGCCTGCAGCTCCGTCGCGCGCGACGGCCCCGGCAGGCGGAAGCCTCGTGGTCCCGACGTGCACCGCGCGCCTGCGTCACTGTGTGGCGACTCCCGTGACAGTGGCGCGAGGGGGCCGGTTGCCAGGCAATGAGGCGTGGCTGCTCCCTGCCCCCAGCCTGCTCCCAGAATCTTAGATTGAGGGAGGAAAAGAGCAACTGGGTTGGGTCCTGCCCTCCTCTTTCACCTTGCAGACTGGGGGAATCCAACCCGATCACCCTTGTGTACAAGAGTGGGAATCTAACTCGGCCCCAGGTGGCCCACCTCCCCGAAAGGGACTGAGTGCCTCCAAGGGTGTGGCTCCTTAAGGGCCCCAATCGCTACTCAGATCTGATCCTTGCTGGTGCCAGGTTTTCCTGGGACCTCCGGGAATAGAACAGCTGCGCACACAGTTGGCGATTTCCCACGGTGAGATGTTGATGGTTGGTTTTTGTTTAGTTCTTTGAAAGTTAATCACATTGTTCTAAAGACTGCCTGGAAAACTGCACATGTAGACTGAAACGAAAACCTAGGGGCACTTTACTTATTTATTTATTTTATTTATTTATTATTATTATTATTTTTTAGATGGGGTTTCACCATGATGGCCAGGCTGGTCTTGAACTCCTGACCTCAGGTGATCCACCCACTTCGGCTTCCCAAAGTGCTGGGATTACAGGCGTGAGCCACCGCGCCCGGCTACTTTATTTATTTTTAGCAGTTGCTAAGGGGTTTCCCCCGTCACAAACATTCCATCACAATCCAGCCAAAACTGAACTAAAGCCTGTTCTACTAGTCTGAGCACTAAAGAAGAACCCCACTGGTGGATTTCAAACTCTGGAGTTCCTCTGTAGATTTCAAACTGATTCTGGCACCTCTCCACGGCTTTCTTTTCTTTCTTTTTTAGACTGAGTTTTGCCCTTGTCACCCAGACTGGAGTGCAATGGCGTAATCTGGCTGCTCCCTAGCTATAAATTTCCACTTGCCCATGCTGTACTGGAGTTGAGCCCAATCTCTCCCCCACTGCAGGACCCCACTGCAGTGGCCCCTGTATCTCCATTGACTCTCCTTTGAATAAAGTCTTCCTTACTGTCCTTAACGGGTGTCATTGAATTATTTTATTTTATTTTTTTGAGACAGAGTCTCACTCTGTCACCCAGATTGGAGTGCAGTGTCCTGATCTCAGTTCACTGCAACCTCAGCCTCCCGGTTTCAAGTGATTCTCCTGCCTCAGCCTCCCAAGCAGCCGGGACTACAGGCATGCACCAACATGCCCAGCTACTTTTTGTATTTTTAGTAGAGATGGGGGTTTCACTATATTGACCAGGATAGAATAATTTTTTTCTTTAACACTTCACATATACCTTTCATCATTCTAGCCTGTAACTCCCTTTTGCTGAAACCAGCAGTTCTCTGCACTTCTGTTCCTAAATGGCTTGGATCTTATGATCACTCACCCCATTGATTTTTTTTTTTAAGACAGAATGTCACTCTGTCACCCAGGCAGGAGTGCAGTAGTGTGATCTCAGCTCACTGCAACCTCTGCCTCCCATGTTCAAGCAAGTCTCCTGCCTCAGCCTCCTGAATAGTTGGGATTACAGGTGCATGCCACCACGCCCAGCTAATTTTTGTATATTTAGTAGAGATGGGGTTTCCCCATGTTGGCCAGGCTGGTCTCGAACTCCTGACCTCAAGTGATCCTCCTGTCTTGGCCTCCCTAAGTGCTGTGATTACAGGCATGAGCCACCATGACAGTCGACGCAGTGATTTTTAACATTCAACCTAGTGATTTTTCACTCTGCTTTTTTTTTTTTTTTTTTTGCCAGTGTTCATTTCTTTCTAAACAGGCCATGTGTTTTCTCCAGTCTGGATACAGGAATTCTAAACATGGCTGGTGAAAAGCAAAGACTCGCTTCCTGCCAAATGCATGCTTTCTCACAATATTGTGCTCTAGTGTGGATTGGTAATTCCTTTATTCATCCTTTTGGCCTTGCCGTCATATAGCCTACAACATTTCCCCAGCTTCCTGTGGTATACAACAACCCACTCTAATTTTACTAAATGATCTCACCTACATCTACTTTGCACCTGTATATTTTGTATATTCATTTCTTCTTTCTTTGAGACAGAGTCTCACTCTGTTGCCCACACTGGAGTGAATTGGGGCAATCTGGGCTCACTCCACCCTCTGCCTCCTGGTTCAAGTGATTCTTCTGCTTAGCCTCCCAAGGAATTACAGGCACTGGATTACAGGCATGTACCACCATGCCTAGCTAATTTTTGTATTTTTAGTAGAGATGGGGTTTCACCATGTTGGCCAGGCTGGTTTTGAATTCGTGACCGCAAGTGATCATCACACTTTGGCCTCCCAAAGTGCTGGGATTACAGGTGTTAGTCACTGCACCTGGCTTTTTTTTTTTTAAACAAGGTTTCACTCTGTCACCCACAATCATGGCTCACTGCAGCCTTGAACTCATGGCCTCAAGCAGTCCTCCCACTTCAGCCTCCCCAGTGATTGGGGCTACAGGCATGTACCACCAGGCCCAGCCAATTTTTGTAGAGTCAGGGTCTGTATGAATACAGCCTTTTGTGATCATTCCATTTGGGAAAGATCACAGCTCCTCTTGCATTTGCTTGTCACATGCATTCGGAAGAGCTTTGCACAGGGCCTTTGCATATGTTGCAACTCCCATTGGGAGCGAGAGTTCCCTCCATCATTGTCTATATAAGGCCTCCCCATCCTCTATCTCAGCCGTCACTTCGTCAAGGCAGCTTTCCCATGATGCCTCCTGATTTGCTTACTTGACACTCAGGCTTCATTCCTGAAACACTGTCTTCCCTTGGTTTTCAAATGCCACATTCCTCCTGATGTTTTCCCTACCTCTCCACCTTGAGTTGAGCCTACCGAACTTGGCTATTTATTTATTTATTCCAGACAGGATCTTACCTTGTCACCGAGGCTGGAGTTCATAGTTCATTACAGCCTTGAACTACTGGGCTCAAGTGATCCTCCCACATCAGCCTCCCACATAGCTGGGACTACAGGTGTGCACCACCACACCTGGCTATTTATTATTATTATTTGTAGAGATGGGGTCTCCCATGTTGCCCAGGCTGGTCTTGAACTCCTGGGCTCAAGTGATCCTGCACCTCAGCCTCCCAAAGTACTGAGATTACAGGCGTGAGCCACTGTGCCTGGCCAATTTCCATTCTTTATAATTACCAGGTCTCAGATACTGTTAAAGCAGCACAAACGGACTAAGTGACTGACCATAGTAAAAAATACATTAAACTTGCTTACTTTATTTTTATTATTTTTTGAGACGGAGTCTCACTCTGTCATCCAGGCTGGAGTACAGTGGTACAATGTCAGTTCAGTGCAACCTCTCCCTCTTGGGTTCAAGAGATTCTCCCACCTCAGCTTCCTAAGTAGCTGGGATTACAGGCACCTGCCATCACATTTTTATGTTTTTGTATTTTTAGTAGAGACTGCGTTTCACCATGTTGGCCAGGCTGGTCTCAAACTCCTGACCTCATCTGATCCACCCGCCTCAGCTCCCAAACTGCTGGGATTACAGGCGTGAGCCACCGCGCTTGGCCTAAACATGGTTATTTTAAATACAGAAAATCTTCAAGGCTCCATTATGGACACCCCCTTTTTTTTGGTGCTCTTTCCTTCAGTTGTGGTTTTAGGTACCATTTAATTCCCATGACCTCTGACTTCTCTGAGTTCCACCTCGCATCTTCATGAGAATGTCTCAAAGGCAACTCAGCTGAGGCCAGGTGTGGTGGCTCACACCTATAATCCCAGAACTTTGGGAGGCAGAGGCAGGAGGATTACTTGAGGCCAGGATCTGGAGGCTGCGGTGAGCTATGATAGCGCCACTGCACTCTAGCCTGGGTGACAGCACAAGATCTCCTATCCCAGCCTCTTAAAAAAAAAAAGTGGGGGCAATTCAGGCAGAGTGCGGTAGCTCATGCCTGTAATCTCAGCACTTTGGGAGGCCAAGGCAGAGGATCACGTGAGGTCAGGAGTTTGAGAGCAGCCTGGCCAACATGGTGAAATCCCGTCTCTACTAAAAATACAAAAGTTAACTGGGTGTGGTGGCATGTGCCTGTAATCCTAGCTCCTCGAGAGGCTAAGGCAGGAGAATCCCTTGAACCCCGGAGGCAAAGGTTGCAGTGAGCTGAGATTGTGCCACTGTACTCCAGCCTCGGCAACAGAGTGAGACTCTGTCTCAAAAAAAAAAAAAAAAAAAAAAAGGCCTGGTGTGGTGGCCCACACCTGTAATTCCTGCACTTTGAGAGGCCGAAGCGGGTGGATCACGAAGTTAGGAGTTCAAGATAGCCTGACCAACGTGGTAATACTCTGTCTTTGCTAAAAATACAAAAATTAGCCGAGCATGGTGGCATGTGCCTGCAATCCCAGCTACTCAATAGGTTGAGGCAGGAGAATTGCTTGAATCCAGGAGGCAGAGGTTGCAGTGAGCTGAGGCCACTGCACTCCAGCCTGGGTGACAGAGCAAGACTCCGTCTCAACAAAAAAAAGGCAATTCATCTCTGAACATAATATCTACATGATATCATAATATCTATGCTGAGCCCAGCCCTCTTCCAGGTAGATGACACTGCCAGCTTTACAAGCCAGAAACCCAGGACCCCTCCCTAAAGGCTCCCTCCCTGGCCTCCCTCTAACCCAAAGCTTGTCTGTCCACGTCCCTTTTACCTGCCATGTGTCTCTCTGCAGCCTGCCATTTCTCCCGTCTCTGCTGCCACTAGCCTGTCTCACATGCCGTCATTCTTTGTCTGGACTATGAGGACGGCTTCTTTGTTGGTTTCCCCAATCTACTCTGGCTCCGCTCCACTCTGACCTCCTTTCTACAACCAGAAGTGTCTTTTTAGAATGCAAATCTCATCATGTCGTACCTTTGCCTAAGGCCAATCAACAGCTTTCCATTGTCTGTACAAATGAGTAGACCTTTTATTTATTTAGAGAGGGAGTCTTGCTCTGTTGCCCAGGTTGGAGTGCAGTGGCCTGATCTCGGCTCACTGCAACCTCTGCCTCCTCCCAGGTTCAAGTGATTCTTGTGCCTCAACCTCCCGAGTAGCTGGGATTATAGGTTCATGCCACCACACCCAGCTAATTTTTGTATTTTTTAGTAGAGATGGGGTTTTACCATGTTGGCCAGGCTGGTCTCGAACTCCTGACCTCAAGTGATCCTTCCATCTTGGCCTCCCAAAGTGCTAAGATTACAGGCATGAGCCACCATGCCCAGCCTAGTTAGAGCTTGCTTTTAAAGGACAGTTCAAGATTTTTTTTTTTTTTTTGAGACCATGTCTGGCTCTGTTGCCCAGGCTGGAGTGTGCAGTGGCACCATCATAGCTCACTGTAACCTCCACCTCCTGGGCTCAAGCAATCCTCCCGCCTTAGTCTCCCGAGTAGCTGGAACTACAGGCATGAGCCACCACACCCAGCTAACTTTTTGTATTTTTTGTAGAGATAGGGTTTCTCCACGTTGCCCAGGCTGGCCTCAAACTCCTAGACTCAAGTGATCCACCTGCTTGAGCCTCCTAAAGTGCTGTGATTACAGGCGTGAGCCCCTGAGGCTGCCCTATGCTTTAAATGGAGCAGGTTCACCTTGGCATTCTGCCACTTGGAGCAGAAAAGCCTAGCTGCAGGCAAGTGTCCCTGTCTTTGGTATTTATCCAGTTCACCTTCCCACTGAGTAAGGTGATCCCACTGGTTCTTTGATCTCCCTAGCTAGAGATCTAGCTTCTGATTACCTGCCTCATTCTTTGCTTAAGTGATGAGTCATTTGGGCCAATTCTCCTGCTTACCAAGCCCAGCCTTTCCCCATCTGTGTCTCCCCGCAGGTCCCCTGGCTTAACACACTGGTGGTGTTAGGTTGAAGCCAATCATGCTGTGGAAAGGTGGCCCTGCAGCCCAGCCCAGCTCTGTTGGCTCCCTCTGTAAATCCTCTGGTAGCTGTGACTGGCTTGCTCTGAATCCCTTTATGACTGGTAGCTTCTGTCTCTAAGCAGAATTGGTCACATCTCATTTTAAAGTAACAGGTTACTTTGCACCTCAAGGGTGCAGAGGGAGGAGCCATAGCCTGAACCCCCAGATTGTATGAGGCTTGACCTTCTAGATGACAGGTTTAAATGTATATATATATATATATATTTTTTTTTTTTTTTGAGAGAGTCTCGTTCCGTTGCCCAGGCGCAATCTTCGCTCACTGCAACTTCTGCCTCCTGGATTCAAGCGATTCTCCTGCCTCAGCCTCCCGAGTAGCTGCAACTATAGGCACATGCCACCACACCCAGCTAATTTGTGTATTTTTAGTAGAGATGGGATTTCACTGTTAGCCAGGATGGTCTCAATCTCCTGACCTTGTGAGCCACTTGCCTCCCAAAGTGCTGAGATTACAGATGTGAGCCACCACGCCTGGTCAAATACATTTTTTTAGACAGGGTCTCTGTCACCCAGGCTGGAGTGCAGTGGAGCAATCATGGCTTACTACAGCCTTGACCTCCCCAGGGGCTCACGTGATTCTCCCATCTCACCCTCCCTAGTGGCTGGGAGTACAGATGCACACCCCCACGCCCAGCTATTTTTTTGTATTTTTTATAAAGACAGTGTTTTGCCACGTTGCCTAGGCTGGTCTCAAACTGCTTGCCTCAAGCGATCCTCCCGCCTCAGCCTCCGAAAGTGCTGGGATTACAGGCGTCCCGTGCCCAGCGTGAATCAGTGTTGACCAGTTCAGGACTTTCTATCTGATCATTCCCATGGACAGGGTAATATACAAGGAGGATAGAACATGTTTAAGAAGTGCAAACAAATATGTCTTTTTTTTTTTTTTTTTTTTAAAGAGATAGAGTCTTGCTGTGTTGCCCAGGATGGAGTGCAGTGGCAAGATCATAGCTGGCTGGTCAATCACCACCACGCTCCATTGCCAGGCGGAAATATTTATTTGAAAAATTGAAAACACAGATGCAATGTATTATACAAAGAAAGGTCTTAATACCATAATAAAAGTATCATTGGAGGGAAACAGAAGCCAGTGGTCACCTGCCCTGGGAAGGTAGGCACTCAGTGAAAAATGAAATTCATTTCAAGGAACTACCCTAATGGAAAACCGGGGGAAAGGTTAAAAACAGAAGAAAAACAAACCCAACCCTATCCCTGCAAACCAAAATGTGAAAGAGTTTGTTATAAGTTTGAGACAATTGCGTTGTCACCAAGATGTAATCGAACCCCCTCGGTTTGTCCCTATGAGTGGTAATCAGTTTCATTTAGGGCCTTCAAACCTGAGGTAGTTGAGGGTCACCTGAAAGACATGTCTGGAAAAATCTACTCTCAGAATCGAACCCAACAGGATTTGAATACTTTCCTGTTGCTTTGGCTCCTGACAACACCACGGAATGGTGTTGATCCTGTATTTGGTCTGGACCTGGGAGAGGAAGGAATCTGACAGCAAACAGCTGGCCTGGTTTGCTGCATCAATGGCTGGCAGGTCCTTGGTGGTGGTTTTCTATGCTACAGGTGGTGCAGTCTCTGGAGGACAAGGATGGCAGAGAGAGAGCAAAGCCAGTTTGCTTGGAAAGCCAGTGTTGGAACTGAAGGCTTTCACTGGCAGGATTTCCAGAGATTTGGAAAGGTGGTAGAAGGTAGCAAGATACTGACCGGTTATTAAAGACCAGGGTCAAGTGGAGCCAGGAGACCCCTCTAGACTAAGGAGCTAAGAGAGAACTTCCCAGCTGCAGGCTGAGAACTAGCTCCTCCGCAGGGTTGAGAGACCAAAGCCAACTAATCTGACCGGAGCGACATGTACCTGTGATCCTCGTGTTACCTGGTGGCATAAACCTTGGTGTCTGACTTGGTAGCTGGGACAGTTCCAAGAAAAGATGCTCTAGACGGTGGTTCTTCCAGCCACTGGCTTAGAGGGACCCGTATTCTGGTGGGATTTTGGGGATACTGCTATGGACGGCCACATCAGCAAACAATCGTCTCATTTAAACTTCTTCCTCAGATATAAAATAACCCTGCCAAGGTGGCTCTTCTCTTCTATTTCTTTCTTTCTTTTTTTTTTTTTTTTGAGACTGAGTTTCACTGTCACCCAGGCTGGAGTGCAGCAGCGTGATCTCGGCTCACTGAAACCTCTGGCCGCCAGGGTTCAAGCGATTCTTCTGCCTCAGCCTCCCCAGTGGCTGGGATTACAGGCACCTGCCACCATGCCCGGCTAATTTTTGTATTTTTAGTAGAGATGGGTTTTCACCATGTTGGCCAGGCTAGTCTTGAACTCCTGACCTCAGGTGATCCACCTGCTTCAGCCTCCCAAAGTGCTGCAATTATAGGCGTGAACCACCTTGTCTGGCCTCTTTCTCTTATGATGTAAACAAACATCCTTTCTCTAGAGGTCTCAGGGCACTGTATTACAAACTTAAGTAACAGATGCAGCTGTTTTTCAGCCTCTTTCGATCCTAAGCCATTATTTTGTTGCTGTCCCGTCTTGTCATGACCCATTTACACTTACCCGAGACTTGTCACTAGCGATGCTCAGTGACTCATTTAAAGGCTGGCAGGTTCATTTTTAGCTATAAGATGTGATTCCCGTTTTAATCCAAGGTGTGTCATCAAATACTTCATTTTTAGAAGAGTCACAATAGGACAATTTGATTTTGTCTAGAGAATGGGGTAACTGTTCTAATCTGAGCTATTACAAAAGTAATTATGTGACATCTGAGAGGTACTTCCTCATGTGACACTGAATTAGCTTCTGCTTCAGCTCACTTCTGTTTAAGTGCTTTCTTAACCGTTATGACTCAGGCTAAGTTGATAAGGTTTTAAACATTACTGTGGCTTCTTTTTAGAGAGAGTATTATTCTGAGAATTTTTTCTTTTTCTTTTTAAAGAGATGGAGTCTTGCTCTGTCACTCAAGCTGGAGTGCAGTGGTGCAATCATGGCTCACTGCAGCCTCAAACTTCTGGGCGGGGCTCAGGCAGAGAATGTTTTTTTTTTTTCCTGAGACAGGGGCACAATCAGGGCTTACTGCAGCCTCGACTTCCCAAGCTCAAGCAATTCTCTTGCTTTGGCTCCCCAGCTAGCTGAGACTACAGGCATACACCATCATGCCCAGCTAATTTTTTTTGTTTTAATCTTAGTAGAGACGAGGTCTTGCTATGATGCCCAGGCTGGTCTCAAACTCCTGAGCTCAAGCAATCCTCCCACCTTGGCCTCCCAAAGTGCTGGGATTACAGGCATGAGCCACTGTGCCTTGCTGGGCAGAGAATCTTAATTTGATCCGATACACTAGAATTTTTGCCCCACTGGTAATTTGGAACATATGATTTGGAATGGCTGAGATCTAGAAGTGAGGACTAGCCACTTTTGGAAATGTTGACCCACATCAAGAATACACTGATTGGGTTAGTTGCCACAACTGGGACAGGGATGCTTACGCACCATTCCTTCTGAGCCTTGAAACAAAAAAATACTAAGCAGAAAGCAGCATTCAATATAATACTGCCCAATTTCTACTGCTGATACGTCCTTAGCCTTGTAGGGAGGTCACACGTCTGAGTATGGTCATCCGAGGTCCTGGGAGAGTATTTTTTGAATGTCCTACTTAGAAAATGCACAGAGAGGGAGTTGGGGAGGGGGGCGGGTTAGGGAGAGGGGGCGTGGTTCACAGTGATCAAATAGAAGTCTCACGACCCGTCATGTAGCAAAACCTAGCAGTGTTCCGTTGGGGCAGATCTTGGGAAGTGCTTGACGGCTACCACCAATGAGTTGCTATAGATAAAGAAGGAAGACACTGTTTTTTCCAAGATCAAAAGGTCACTTAAATGCTGGGGTCCATCTAGAAGAGGAAAAGTGCCGTTGGGCTGCCCACCCCTAGCAAGCTGTTCCTGTGCCCTCTGTCCTCATCCTGTCCACAGGGCAGTGAGAGCCTGGGGCGTGTGGCTGACGGGAGTTAGAGCCGCTGGTTATCTCATTTCTCATTTTCTCTGACCCGAGAGCTCTGAACGATCTCCTTGCTTTGGGATCCAAGTCAGTAACCGTCCAGCACCTTGGCCTTGCTTCTGATTCTTGAAGGCTGATGTAGCCGGACAGAAAGATGAGCCTTGCCATAGTCACACCTGAAGTCCTGATTGCTCCAAGCATTTCTCCGTAGGCTGTCGCTGTTTAAGGAGATTAGTAATAAATACTAAGGGTAGCAAACCAAGTACAGGGTTCTTTCCTGATGGGAGCAGTTGCACCTGATCTTCCGGGTTTGTCAATTGCGTAGATGGTGGAATGATCTTCCGAATCAAGAAGATGCCAAGGCAGGCATCTGCAGAAAGGAGTTGGGGATCGCTCCCATGCTCCCTCTCTGGGCCAAGGGAGATGGCCCACATGACACAGACCATTCACAGTTCATTCTGGGGGAAGTAGTGTTGCTGATCTCACCAGCTCTGTTCAAGCATGTGATAAGGTTTTTGAGCCTGGTCTCGGGAACTCCTAAGAAATGTGTCCTGTGAAGACCTGGGCTGTGTGCACCCTTTTGTCCCTCTTTCTGTTGTCCTCTCCCTTGTGAAGGTGGACAGAGGCTTTCCGCTGCGGTTCAGCTTTAGGAGGGAAAGGCACTCGCTCTGCTTCTGCCTTTTGAGGAAAGCTGTCACTCAGCAGCTCCGCCTGACCCTGGAGCGTGGCCTAGGTGGGCCAGCACCTGCTCAGCGTGGAGGCGGAGGTGGAGCACCAAGGAGAGGCCTGGGCAGCACCATCGCCGGAGCTGCCACAGTGGGGGGCCCCGGAGACTCAGCCCCAGGGGTGTGCCCTTTGGGAGAGTTGGCTATGTGAGTGAAACTTAAAAAGAAAAAAACAACCAAGATACCCAACCAACCACCATAAGAAGCAGTGGAAATCCATGGCACTGCCCAAAGAGGGGGAGAGTGGCCTTGGCATTCGCAGCCAGGACACTCCTGCTGTCCCTCTGACCGTGCAGATTTCAGGGTAGTGTCCTGGTTTGGAATCCATCAGCCCTCTGATGCTCACAAGTTTGTGTAAATGATGAAACTGAAAAGACTGAGAAGAAAACAGAAAAGAAAAGGCATAAGCTCTTCCCTCTCCAAGCTGTCAACAAACAGCAAGCAGCCCCTCTCTTAAGGATACCCATTGTGTGGGGGTCAAGCAGTCAGCAGGACTGGATGGAGGTCCTGTCTGTTGAGTGGCCCTGCCCCCTACCACCCCTCTTTGGACCTTGGCTTTCTCATGGGCAGCACTGGCCAGCCTGGATGCTAATTAGGGAGGTGGGGAAAGAACAGAGATGACCGTGGGCCCAAACAGAAAGGGTGTCGCTATGGAGGGAGTCTTTGGAAGAGTCATGCAGGTCCTCGGCATTGGGTGATGGCAGTGGTGTGGTTGCCCCTGGGACTCCAGGGATTTGGCCTGTGGCTGGGGAAATAACCACACAGAGATGGGTAACAAGGATTTACACTGACATATGGCGTGTTGGTTTGGCTCTATTCTTTTCCGGTTACCGCTTCTTGCAATGTCGGTGGCGATGCTTCTGTTCCTAAAAGACAATGATAGTTTATGTCGCAAAGCACTTCCTGCATGCGTGCACTCACTTAACCAACAAAGCCTGCCACCATGTGGGTCTCGAAAATACATTATAATCACAACCATGGTGTAATCACCTAGTCCCCAAGTTTGGTGTCTAGGAATGACTCGGATCTGTCTACAGTTGGTGCCCAGAGTCAGTCAAGTCCAACAGGAGTCAACAGTCTTGGCTGTGACCAAGTTGACCGCTTTCCACATGCAGACAGCAACATACAGACTCGAGGTGATGGAGGGCAAGTCTCTGGGCTGGCAGGCTAAACGTGACTCCATGCCACTCCATTTCTTAGCCACTGATTCCTTCCATCTTTTGGCAATTGATGCCCTTCACTGGCTCTAGATAGTCAGAACCTTGTAATTCACTTGTCTCTGCCAGATCTCCACTGACCACTATCCATTCATTTTTCAACTCTCTGCTGGCCAGAAACTAAATTCCCAGGGAGTCAAGAAGGCTAGCTGGTCCTGGGAGGGAATGACAGTGAGTGAGTTATAATCAATGTTTAGGTCTTAAAAGGTGACCACAAAAGCTTTCAATTCACCGCAATTTCACCCAGAGTCAGGCTTAAAGGTTATTTACAACTGAAGAGAAAACAGGTTCCAAGAGGAGAGAAGAAGGGGAAGAAGCCACCGATCTGGGGAGTTCCTTGTTCTGTTCCATTCTAGGGGAAGGCCCTGGCCACACAGCTTCCCCTCCCTCCTTGGAGTCAGCTCACCTTCTTCCCAGCCCTCAGCAACACCAGCAAGCTCGTAGTGCTTTTTCCGAAGCTCTCCCAGTTTTTGACGCTCCTTCTGCAATTCATTTTCTAGCTCTAGCACCCTAACCTGTAAGGGAAAGTAAGTGGGATTTTCTTTTGATCAGCTCTCTAATTTTTATTTATTTATATTTTTTATCAAGATGAGGTCTTGTTCTACTGCCCAGACTGGTAGTGAACTCCTGGCCTCAGGCAATCCTCCTGTCTTGGCCTCCTAAAGGGCTGAGATTACAGGCATGAAACACCAAGCCTACATCTATCTTATTTTGATCATCCCCTTTCTGCTGCATTGTGGCTTTCCTCTTCTTACATATTATTCACCCTGTTTCCATACTTTATCCAGTCTTCAATTTCTCTGCTCTAATTTTTCCATTCTCCCATTCATTTATTATCCCAGTAGCTCTTATATTTTACTCACTGCGATCCTCTACCGGAATCAAATGATGCTTTACAAATGTCTAAATGGGAGGTGGGCTTATCTTCTGTTCCTCTGATAAATCACTATCTAAAAACAACTCTAATGTTTAGCCTTACTGTATGGTGAGTTCCAATCTAGTTGTAACCTTTCTTCAATCCCAGTTCCCTGGAAACCCAGGTAGGAACTAAATATGATGGTTCTGATACCTTTCAAGTATTTGTGCAACTTAGGCTTATTACTGCTACAAGAAAAAGCATGGACAATCTTACTAAAGGAAGGGGTGATCTTGGCTAGCTCTATTTCTCATTAATATAATTTATTTTATTTCTTAATCCAAGGGATATTTGCTGGTTGGTTGTAGTGGCTCATGCCTGTAATCCCAGCACTTTGGGAGGCCAAGGCAGGTGGATCACTTGAGATCAGGAGTTTGAGACTAACCTGACCAACACGGTGAAACCCCATCTCTACTAAAAATATACAAAATTAGCCAGGTGTGGTGGCATGTGCCTGTAATCCCAGCTACTTGGGAAGCTGAGGCAGGAGAACTGCTTGAACCCAGGAGGCAGAGGTTGCAGTGAGTTGAAATTGTGCCATTGCACTCCAGCCTGGACAACAAGAATGAAACTCCATCTCAAAAAAAAAAAAAAAAAAAGAACATTTGCTGAGCACTGATCATGTATACCAGGCTGTTATAGGTGCTGGAGACACAGTGGTAAACGGACAGACAAGGTCCTGCTTACCTTGTAGAGGGAAGGGACAAACAAACAAAGAAGAAAAGATCAGATTATAAAGAAATGATACAGGGAGATGTGATAAAGACTGCAAAGAGTCAGTCAACTCTATTCTCAGAAAGTGATTTTTCAGCTTTTGTGGCCTTAAGAGCTCAGCTGTCTGGAGCACTGGTGAATACTCCAGGCAGACGAAACAGCCAGAACAAAGGCTCTAAGGCAAGACAGATCCGGAGGTGTTGGGAGAAGGAAGGAAGCTGTATATGAGACATACGAGAGAGGAGTAGGGTTGCGAGAGGAGGTTGAGAACTAGGCAAGAATCATTTTTCACCCAGGCTCATGGCGTGATGAGGAGCTTGGATATTGTACATGCAAAAGAAAGCCATTGGGAGGATTTAAGCAGAGAGGGGTCATGCTGAGATTTACATTTCTAAAATAAATCACATAGAGAATGAATGAACTGTAGAGGGTCAAGAGTAGAAGCAAGTAGACCCAGTGAAGTGGTTCATTTTTTGTTTTGAAACTTTTTATTATGGAAAAAGTAAAATGTCTGCAGAGGTATGGAGACTAGTAGAGGACCTCACTGTGCTCTTCACCCAGCTCCACCAACTAACTAACCATATGGCCAGACTTGCCTCTGCAATACTCTTTGCTATTCTCCCCACCACCTGACCCTGCCACGGGATTATTACTGTCGTTATTTTTAGAGACAGGGTCTCACTCTTGTCACACAGGATGGAGTGCAAGAGCATGATCACAACTCCCTGAAGCCTCAAACTCCTGGGCTCAAGTGATCCCCCTACTTCAGCCACCAGAGTAGCTGGGAATACAGGCATGTGCCACCACGCTCCACTAATTTTTAATTTCTGCATAGAGATGGGGTCTCTCTATGTTGCCCCGGCTTGTCTTGAACTCCTGGTTAAGCAATCCTCCCACCTTGGCCTTCTGAAGTACTGGATTATAATCATGAGCCACCACACCCAACCTACCACAGGATTATTTTAAAATGACTATGCACATAACATTATAGATAAGTTGCTTTTGCAGTAGTTCAGGAGTCAGACAATGGTGGGTAGGAAGATGGAAAGAAGTGGAAAGGTTAAGGTTTTGTTTTGTGATTTAAAGTTGACAGGACTTGCAGATGGATTGGATGTGGAGGGTGAGGGAAAGAGAGGAATCAAGGATGACTGTCTGTGGTTCAGCACCCAGTGGGTGGTGGGGGTGCCATTTACTGAGATGGAACAAACAAGGGGAGGGACAGAGTGCACTGCGAGGGACACCAAGAGGCCTACTTTGGACATTAGTTATGCTTGAGATACTTCTAGGGCATTAGTGGGGATCTATCAAGAAGGCTACTGGATAAGTATGGGGCTCAAGGAGAAGATCTAAGTTGGGGAGAAGAATTTGGAATTTATCCACATATAGGTGGTATTTAAAGTCAAGAAGCAACAGGTGAGGTGGCTCAGTCTGTAATCTCAGCACTTTGGGAGGCCGAGGTAGGCGTTATCACTTGAGGTCAGGAGTTCAAGACCATCCTGGCCAACATAGTGAAACTCACCTCTACTAAAAATACAAAAATTAGCCAGGCGTGGTTGCGGGTACCTGTAATTCTAGTTACTTGGGAGGCTGAGGTGGAGAACTGCTTGAACCCAGGAGGCAGAGGTTGCAGTGAGCCAAGATTGTATCACTGTACTCTACCCTGGGCAACACAGCAAGACGCTGTCTCAATAATAATAATAATAATAATAATAATAATAATAAAGTCAAGAGGGACTGAATGAAACCACTACACAGAAGTCCCTTCAGTATTCAGACAGAAATTTGGCTTTTCTGGTGATCTGTGTCTTTTCCTAAAGATGCTGAGCCAGGTGTAGTGGTTCATGCCTATAATTCCAACACTTTGGGAGGCTCAGGTGGGAGAATTGCTTGAGCCCAGAAGTTTGAGACCAGCCTAGGCAACACAGTGAGACCTCCATTTCTATAAAAATTAAAGAAGCCGGGCGCAGTGGCTCACGCCTGTCATCCCAGCACTTTGGGAGGCCGAGGTGGGCGGATCACCTGAGGTCAGGAATTCGAGACCAGCCTAGCCAACATGGTGAAACCCCGTCTCTAATAAAAATACAAAAATTAGCCGGGCATGATGGTGCACGCCTGTAATCCCAACTACGTGGGAGGCTGAGGCAGGAGAATCGCTTGAACCAGGAAGGCAGAGGTAGCAGTGAGCTGAGATCATGCCACTGTACTCCAGCTTGGGTGACAGAGCAAGACTCCATCTCAAACAAAACAAAACAAAAATAAAGCAAATGACAACAAAAACACAGAAAAAAAAGAAAAATTAGCTGGGCATGGTGGTGTGCACCTGTAGTCCCAGTTACTCAGGAGGCTGAGGTGAGAGGATCCACCTGAGTCCAGGAGTTTGAGGCTGCAGTGAGCTGTGATCTGCAGCCTGGGCAATAGGGCAAGGCCCTCCCTGACTCAAAAAGAAAGAAAAATAAAAGTGCTGAGTGACACATCTTGGAGTGGTTTAATAATTCCAATTTGAAATTCACCCCGAAACTGATGACCAATAATTCTAGAAAAACAATGTCAATTTTTTTTTTTTTTTTTTTAGGATCTTGCTGTTACCTATACTGTATGGCATGACATTATAGAACAGAGAGAAATAATGGCATTGTCTTTGATGAGTTAACAGGATTTTCTTTTTTAAAACTAAAGGTCATACACAAATATTTCATACCAGAAGTCTAAAACCATGTTTATAGTAAGACTATTAGGTCTGCGGATACTAAGAGTTCCCTGATAATATTTAGAGGGGCCTTAGTCCAAGGTTAGTGGGCAAGAGTTAAGATTCTGATCTTGGCTGGGCACGGTGGCTCACGCCTGTCATCCCAGCACTTTGGGAGGAAGACTGAGGCAGAAGGACTGTGTGAGGACATGAATTTGAGACCAGCCTGGGCAACATAGTGAGACCTCTGTCTTTATTTTTAAAAAAAGGAAGAGGCCTGCTGGCTCATGCCTGTCATCCCAGCACTTTGGGATGCCAAGGTGGGCAGATCATGAGGTCAGGAGTTCGAGACCAGCCTGGCCAAATGGCAAAACCCTGTCTCTACTAAAAATACAAAAATTAGCTGGGCATGGTGGCACATGCCTGTAGTCCCAGCTACTTGGGAGGCTGAGGCAGGAGAACTGCTTGAACCTAGGAGGCAGAGTGCAGTGAGCTGAGATCATGCCACTGTACTCTAGCCTGGGCAACAGGACAAGATGCCGTCTAAAAAAAAAAAAAACAAACCAAGGATTCTGATCTGCACTAATCACCCTCTCTGCCTCCACTGTCTCTTCCAGCTTGATTTACATTCCGTCTTGGATTAGTAGGTGCATCTGTGTTCATTTCCACCCAGGTCTCTCTCCCTCTGGCTTTTCTCCATAGGAAAAATATTTAGAGTCCACGTCTAGGCAATAGAGGCTATCTAGACTTAGAGACGGAGTTCTCACCTGGGAATCCATCTCTTGGCGTTTGATCTGTGTCAGCGTCATGCTTGAGAAGTCCATGTTGTCTGCAAGGATGGAAACAAGAAGGTCTTATCAAATTCTATCCTGGCTGACTGGTACCTGAGAGGTGGCCAATGGCAATGTCCTGTGGAAACACTTGGCTTGCCATCTGTCAGTACTGCATGAAAGTAACTAAGGGGGCTGGGCGTGGTGGCTCACTCCTGTAATCTTCACACTTTGGGAGGCTGAGGTGGGTGGATCACGAGGTCAGGAGTTTGAGACCAGCCTGGCCAACATGGTGAAACCCCATCTCTATTAAAAATACAAAAATTAGCTGGGTGCGGTGGTGAGCACCTGTAATCCTGGCTACCTAGGAGGCTGAGGCAGGAGAATCATGTGAACCTGGGAGGTGGAGGTTGCAGTGACCCGAGATCACACCATTGCACTCCAGCCTGGGTGACAGAGTGAGACCCTGTCTCAAAAACAGAAATAAAGAAAAAATAAAATAAAAAGATGAAAAATATGAAAGAATGTAGACACAGTACTGTGGGATTTGGGATCGCGGGATGAGACGCAGAGAAGAGCTCAACAGAGTGGATTGGAAAAGTGTCCCTTCAGAAAGGCTACCTGTCTCCTCGATCTGTGATTTGCCGGAGATGGTTGAGGCCACGACGCTGGCAGTGGCCTGGTTCACTCCCCGAGAGGCCTGCTGCAGCTGGACTAGGTTGGGGCTGTCCTTGTCAGCTTTCACCTACCAGGACAAAGTGGATTTAGGTTCACACAATACCTAGAACAACAAGGACTGAATTAAATAATTCCTCTGGTGGCTCTCAACACACACATGTGGGCCAAACGGTAATCACCAATCAATTTCTCAAAATCCGCTGCCTACAGAGTCAGCTCCTGACATATCTATCACATACAAAATTATTCCTGGCCTCTTTGCTTGGTAGCTCCCAAACCCTAAGCATTATCACTTATTTGGACAGTGTACGCAGTTATGGAAACCAATTTTGGATGACATGAAATAAGGACAAATAAAGAAAACTCTGGGAGACTGTGAAACTCTTCAAAGGATTTTGGGTACCAGCTTTACATGAAAATTAGTTGGGGGCATTGATATTGATTCAAAAAAAAATTTTTGTTTTTCAGAAAGAGTTTCATGGGCCGGGCACAGTGGCTCATGCCTGTAATCCTAGCACTTTGGGAGGCCGAGGTGGGTGGATCACCTGAGGTCAGGAGTTCAAGACCAGCCTGGCCATCATGGCGAAACCCTATCTTAAAAAAAAAAAAGTTTCACTCTTGTTGCCCAGGCTGGAGTGCAATGGCATGATCTCGGCTCACTGCAACCTCTGCCTCCTAGGTCCAAGCGATTCTCCTGTCTCAGCCTCCCCAGTAGCTGGGATTACAGGTGCCTGCCACCACACCTGGCTAATTTTTTGTATTTTTAGTAGAGATGGGGTTTCAAAATGTTGGCCAGGCTGGTCTTGAACTCCTGACCTCAGGTGATCCACCCACCTTGGCCTCCCAAAGTGCTGGGATTACAGGCGTGAGCCACTGTGCCTGGCCTGATTCAAATTTAAAGACTAATAAGAAGGGGTTGTGGACTCTCAGAGCCAATCTGGATAACCTGTTTATGATGCCAACCTAGTCCGTATTCGAATGTTTTTTGAATGCCAGGACTGCTAATCCGAAGTTGGCATTGCTGAGACCTCTAAGGCCGCTTGTAACAGATGTGAGGAAAGCCATGAGGGACACGTGTGGTACACTGGGTACAGGCATTGCTTGCTGTCACACGAAAGGCTTCAAGAAGAAGATAGTATGGGACCCTTAAGAGGCTGAATTTTTATTTGAGATTGGATCCACCTGAGCCCTGGATTAATCATCTGTTCTCAGGGCCAGTTCCATCCTATCATCCAAGTACTGTCTAACCTAGCCAAGTACTGTCTAATCTAGCCAAGTACTCTCCAACTCCTAAGTACTCTTGAACCTAGCCAAGTACCATCTAACCTAGCCAAGTACTTTCTAACCCCTTAGTACTCTCTAACCTAGCCAAGTACTGTCTAACCTAGCCAAGTACTCTCTAACTCAGCCAAGTACTGCCTAACCCAGCCAAGTACTCTTTAGCCTAGCCTAGTGCTCTCTAACCACGGCGTCCAGGGTCCTAGGAGGTCCAGCACAGGTCCTACCTTGGATGCAGCCACAAGCTGGGCTGTGCTAGCAGCAATTTCATGTGAACACACCATTAGCTCCTCAAATTTCCCTCTGCCTTGTACCACCAGATCAGCTGCATCCCTGATAGAAAAGGACAAGAGGGACTAGGTTACAGGCAGATGAGCTGTAACTTCCCCACGATCCCACCTCCAGACCACCCCATCGCCCTTGGCTAAATAGGGAGGGGAAGCTGCCTGCCCCGTGTCCCCCTGGGAGAGCCACGCTCCCTTGTAAACTCAGTCCTGTTGACTTTCTGATCAACAGTTCATTTCTAAGTGACAGACTTTTTTTTTCCTTTTTAAGCTATTGTTTGGAGTGGATCAATGGAAGAGGGGTTGGGGAAGGAGCCTTGGCACCAATAGGCACTTACACCATGACAGTGGCTCCCCAGCCCACAGCCTTGGAGGCTGAGATGAGTCCTTCTGTCCACCGAGAGTTCTTGGCATAGAACTCTTTAGGGGATGCTGTACCCTAGGGAAGTAAAAAATAGTAATAACCACCTTTTATTGAGCACGTACTATATGGCAAGTGCTTATATATATCTGTTATCCCAAGTCAACCTCATAGTAACTTGGAGATGTAAGCATTAGTATTCCCATTTTACAATAAAGAAAAAGATTCAGAGACAAAAATGGCTTTTCCAGCCGGGTGCAGTGGCGCATGCCTGTAATCCCAGCACTTTGGGAGCCTGAGGCAGGCAGATCACTTGAGGCCAGGAGTTTAAGACCATCCTGGCCAACATGGTGAAACCCCATCTCTACTAAAAGTACAAAAATCAGCTGGGTGTGGTGGCGGGCACCTGTAGTCCCAGCTACTTGGGAGGCTGAGGCAGGAGAATTGCTGAACCCAGAAGGCACAGGTTGCAGTGAGCCAAGATCATGCCACTGCACTCCAGTCTGGGCGACAGAGCAAGACTCCATCTCAAAAAAATATAAAAATTAGCTGGGTGTGGTGGTGGGCATCTGTAATCCCAGCTACTCAGGAGGCTGAGGCAGGAGAATTGCTTGAACCCAGGAGGCGGAGGTTGCAGTGAGCTGAGCACTGCACTATAGCCTGGGCAACAGAGCGAGACTCCATCTCAAAAAAAAAACCAAACCAAACCAAACCAAACAAACAAAAAAACCCGAAAACCCCAAACAACAAAACAACAAACAAACAAACAAACAAAAAGCTTTTCCCAAGGTCATGCAGGAAATAAATGGAAGTAAATCTTGGGCTTTTCTGCCTCCAAAGCCTGTAGCATTTCTACCACACCACAACATTCCTGTATTGTATATGTAAGAATATATATTCGCAGATGAGTAAGTTATGATCTGAAAATAGTCTAGCCACTCTGCGATTTGTGGAAAAAAGGAGACTACACAGTTCATACATTTTAAAAAATATTTCTACTTGGATTTTAAAAACGTTTTTATGCTTTGGAAGTGTCTGATAGTCTGAGAATCTGCAGCTAATCCTTGTTCAGTCCATCTTTCCATTTTAGAAACAGAAAACATCAGCTCTCAGGAAGATAAACGGCATCAGCAAAGCGGCCTGGCTGCTTGCTTTATGGCACTGTTCTCCGGCTCTTTAACCCCTCCCTGGACCTGTGCCTCCCAAGCTGCCAGCATATGGGAAAATGGGAACGAAAACAAGATGATGAAAAGGCCAGCAAAGGCATGATGTGTTGATAAGAGGCTGACAGCAGAATCTGCCTGTAAGGGTGAGCTGACTCTGCTGTTGGAAGCAGACAAGGCAGAGCTCCCCGTGAAAAGGCAGTCTGAAGTTGGCTCTCAGGATCTGCTTAGTTTGCAAAAGTCCTCATGCCCCTCTGAGAGTACCCAGGTTTGCAATGTAAGTGGGGTTCCCACAGCAAGTTCCTACAGTGTCTGCCTGTGCAAAGGGAGCTGGGGTTGGGAGACACGCCTGGCTGCCCTCTGGGGACCTAGAGTTCTGACTTCTCCCCAGGGCATCTGCTGATGTCTACAGGAGGGGCGGCTGTGTGCTCAGGTGGACACAGAACAAGACGGCAGCATCACTAGAGTGCAGTGAAGTGGGACTCTGTCACCGATGCCTGCTCTTCCGGCCCAGGGCCCACACCCATGCTCACCCTGCCGCTCTCCACAATCTCTCTTTGGAGGTCCTTAGAGGCCACGATCAGCACCTGAATAGCTTGCATGAGGCCTGTACAGCTACCAAGAATCCTGTCAAACAAACAAACAAAGTCAGGGATACACAGAGACCACGATTCAAGGTGACTGAACACGACTGTTCTCTTTTCGACCTGTAGCCAAAGGTGAGCTTGGAATGGGAAAGGGAGGTAAGGAAGGTGCTGAGATTGCTGAAACATTCTGCGGGGAGGCCCTGAAGGAGAGGCTGGGAGTGAGAGTTCTCACTGTGGGTCTCCGTCGTAAGGAAGAGTATTTTTCCAAGGCTTCTTTTCTTTCTTTTTTTTTTTTTGAGACAGGGTCTCGCTCTGTCACCGAGGCTGGAGTGCAGAGGTGCAATCTCGGCTCACGGCAACCTCCACCTCCCAGGTTCAAGTGACTCTCCTGCCTCAGCCTCCCGAGTAGCTGGGATTACAGGCGTGCAGCACCATGCCTGGCTAGGTTTCGTATTTTTAGTAAAGACGGGGTTTCACCACATTGGCCAGGCTGGTCTCAAACTCCCGACCTCACGTGATCCTCCCTCCTCAGCCTCCCGAAGTGCTGGGATTACAGGCGTGAGCCCCTGCGCCGGCCCGGGTTTCTTTTCTTCTACAGTGAAACAGCAACACTGCTGTCATCATTAATACATCATTGATGATTACATCAACGTGGCACTTCCCTGTGGCTGCTACTGCTCTCCTCTAATTCCCTAATAAGTATATGAAGTGCAGCCCAATGCCAGGAAGACAGAATCCTGCTCCCCTGGGTCCCACCATGCCGTGCAGACTGACCTTTCGTTCACCTCCAATTTGACTCCCGTGTCTCCTGCTCGGGATTTGCTGAGCATCTCCTGTTAAAAAGAAGCATGGTTTCTAAATGTACCTTGAATATTGAGAATCCACGGATGTCTTACTATACTTTCAGTCCAACATCCTGTGGTAGCTGAGAAACCTGAATCTGGAAGTCCCCAAGTCCCTGCCCACAACCTTGAGAGAGTCAGAAAAACAATCCAGACTCTAAACTGTTCAGGGGGAATACGGCTGCAGCAGGCTGGCGCTATGATCTGTGTCTTTTTTTTTTGAGGCAGAATCTCACTCTGTTGCCCAGGCTGGAGTGCAGTGGTGTGATCTCAGCTCACTGCAACCTCCGCCTCCCAGGTTCAAGTGATTCTCCTGCCTCATCTTCTCAAGTAGCTGGGATTACAGGTGCCTGCCACCATGCCCAGCTAATTTTTATATTTTTAGTAAAGACAGGGTTTCGCCATGTTGGCTAGGCTGGTCTCAAACTCCTGACCTCATGATCTACCTGCCTCGGCCTCCCAAAGTGCTGGGATTACAGGTGTGAGCCACGTCGCCCGGACCTACTCTTTCTTCTAGGGTAGGTATTCTTATGACTGCCACCCTATAGAAGTGTGATCTGAATCTTAGTAGGTGACTGTAATTAACAGAGGTTATACAACTAAGTGGTCAGTCTGGAACCTGAACCCAGGATGTTTTAATTTTTTTTTTTTTTCTGAAAAGGAGTATTGCTCTGTTGCCCAGGCTGGAGTGCAGTGGTGCAATCTTGACTCACTGCAACCTCTGCCTCCCAGGTTCAAGCAATTCTTCTGCCTTAGCCTCCCAAGTAGGTGGAATTACAGGCATGCACCACCATGCCCAGCTAATTTTTGTATTTTTAGTAGAGACCGGGTTTCACCACGTTGGTCAGGCTGGTCTTGAACTTCTGATCTCGCGATCTGCCCGCCTCAGCCTCCCAAAGTGCTGGGATTACAGGCGTGAGGCACTACGCCCAGCTAGAACCCAGGAAGTTCTGACACCAAAGTATCTAATTCTTAAGGAAACTGATCATCTTCCTTCATGAGGACCTTCTCATTTTATATCACTCAGAAAAACTAGTGAGTTCAGATTTTGGTCTCTTTTTTTTACAATTTAAAAACATTTTTAGGGACAGGGTCTCAGTCTCTCACCCAGGCTAGAGCGCAGTGGTACAATCACGGCTTGCTGTAGCCCTCCAACTCCTGGGCTCAAGTGATTCTCCTACAGCCTCTGGAGTAGCTGGGATTATAAGCATGCACCACCACATCCAGCTAATTATTTTACTTTTTGTAGAGATGGGGTCTCGCTATGATGTCCAGGCTGGTCTCAAACTCCTGGACTCAAGTGATCTTCCCAACGTGCTGGGATTCCAGGCATGAGCCACTGTGCCTGGCAAATTCTGGTTTCTGTCTTAAGGGGTCGCTATGGCCTTAAAGAATGACTGTGACATGTCTAATGAGCAGTGTTGCAGACAGGGACCTGCAAACCTCCTACCTCTATTCTGGCAGTGGCGGTTTCAATAGCAGCTGAAGTGGCTGCCATCTCCTTGTCCACCAGGTCCCCCAGCTCCTCCTGCTTGATGTCCAGGCCCCTGGGCAGGAGTTCCTGTGAACACATCACAAAGACAAAACTGACCCCGAGGCCTCCTCTCTCTTCTCCTCTGCCATCTGTAGCCCTTACAAGTTGGCAGAGGCAGGAGGCCACCCAGTAAACACCTTCTGCAAGCATCGGGGGTTGCGGGGGGTTCTTTCACAGACCCCATCTGGTCCTCTCTGTGATATGAACTCTGGAACTCATGCTCCTCCTCACTCAGGACCCACCTCCTTCCAGAATGCCATCGCTGCCTCTTCCTGCAAGGCCATTCCGCCACCACTAAGACTCCAGGTCCTTCGTTGGGCAGTGTCAATTGTATAAGCTACACGGGAGGTATCTTTACAATTTTTTCTTTTTCTTTTTGAGGCAGAGTCTCACTCTGTTGCCCAGGCTGGAGTGCAATGGCACAATCTCAGCTCACTGCAATCTCCACTTCCCGAGTTCAAGTGATTCTCCTGCCTCAGCCTCCTGAGTAGCTGGGATCGTAGATATGCACCACCACGCCCGGCTAATTTTTATATTTTTAGTAGAGACAGGATTCCCCATGTTGCCCAGGCTGGTCTTGAACTCCTGACTTCAGGTAATCCTCCTGCCTCAGCCTCCCAAAGTGCTGGGACTACAGGTGTGAGCCACCACGCCTGGCCCTAATTTTTTATTTTTCTGAGACAGGGTCTTGCTCTCCAGAGATAGAGTGCAGTGGCATGATCATAGCTCACTGCAGCCTCGACCTCCTGCGTTCAAGCAATCCTCCCACCTCTCCCTACAGCGTAGCTGGGAGTACAGAAGTGCATTATCATGCCCGGCCAATTGCTTTTTTAAATAGAGATGGGGTCTCACTATGTTGCCCAGGCTGGTCTTGAATTCCTGGGCTCCAGTGACCCTCCCAGCTTGGTCTCCCAACGTGCTGGGATTGAGTTACTGCACCTGGCCTAAATGTTTTCAAATACTGATGATATATTCCACTTTGACCCTGACATAACTTTGCTTCCATAGCAATCATATGAGGCAGTTATTATTCCTAATGTAGAGATAGGAAGCCAAGGGTCAGAGGTAGAACCTCTTTACCACAGTCACGCTAATCAATGGCAGGGCAGGGATTTGAACTAAGCTCTGACTAATAGCAAAGGCCATGACTTTTTAAAACATGATGTGTTATATACACTAAGGTATAAAATATATACGTAGGTTCAAAGGATCAGAATAAAGATGCATGTTATCTACCACCCAACTTAAAACTTAAGGAATACTGTAAGAAACATTATCAATACCTTTGAAATCCTCTTTGGACTTGTATGTGCCCTGATTCTGTCTCCTTCCTCCCTGCCTTTTACCCCAAGAGGCACAGAATTCAAGAGAGTGATTGTCATGTCTTATGTATTTATTAATTTTTGAGACACAGAGTCTCGCTCTGTCACCCAGGCTGGAGTGCAGTGGCGCGATCACAGCTCACTGCAACCTCTACCTCCCAGGTTCAAGTGATTCTCCTGCCTCAGCCTCCTGAGGAGCCGGGATTACAGGCACGCACCACCATGCCTAGCTAATTTTTGTATTTTTAGTAGAGACGGGGTTTCACCATGTTGGCCAGGATGATCTTGATCTCTTGACCTGGTGATCCACCTGCCTTGGCCTCCCAAAGTGCTGGGATTACAGACATGTGCCACTACGCCCGGCCTGTCTTATTGTTATTACTTTGTAACTCCATATAGATGTATCCCTAAACAATATATTGTTAAGTTTGAATGTTTGAGTCTTTATATAAAAGGAATCATACTGTGTGTATTTTTCCATGACTTAATTTTTCACTTAACATTCTATGTGTGAGATTCATCCTACAACCTAGTAATTCTGTTTTTACGTATATACTCTAGAGAAACTTACATGTGATCATCAGGAGATATGCGCATGTATGATCATAGGGGCAAATTCATAACGGCCTGAACTGGAAATAACCCAAATGTCTATCACCAAGAGAACAGACAGAGGAATGGAGCTATATTTACACAATAGATACTAGAGAGCAGTAAAAATGAATGTATCTTCTTAGATTAATCTCACAGAATGTGGAGTGAAAAAAAACAAGTTGTAGAAGAATATATACAGTATCCATTTACCTATAGTCTATAACATGTGAAACTAACTCTCTTATTTAGGGAGGCAAAAATGAAGATATCTTTTTTTTTTTTTGAGAGAGTCTCACTGTGTTACCCAGGCTGGAGTGCAATGGCGCAATCTCAGCTCACTCCAGCCTCCGCCTCCCAGGCTCAAGGGATTATCCTGCCTCAGCCACCCAGGTAGCTGGGATTACAAAATTAGCCACCACACCTGGCTAATTTTATATTTTTTATAGAGATGGGATTTCACTATGTTGGCCAGGCTGGTCTTGAACTCCTGGCCTCAAATCAACTGATCTGCCTGCCTCGCCTCCCAAAGTCCTGGGATCACAGGTGTGAGCCACCATGCCCGGCCCTGATCTTTGTTGTTGATTTTCTTTTTAGAGACAGGGTCTTACTCTGTCACCCAGGCTGAAGTAGAGTGGTGTGATCACGCTTCACTGCAGTCTTGAGCTCCTAGGCTTAGGTGATCCTCCTGCCTCAGCCTCCTGAGTAGCTGGGATCACAAGTGCTCACCATCACACCTGGCCAAGGAGCCATCACACCTGGCTAACTTTTTGTATTTTTAGTAGTGATGAGGTTTTGCCATGTTTGTCAGGCTGGTCTCGAACTCCTAACCTCAGGTGATCCACTCACCTTGGTCTCCCAAAGTGCTGGGATTACAGGTGTGAGCCACCGCGCCCAGCCCTATCCTTATATTTTAACCAACATATTCCAATTTATACCATTGGGGAAAAACTGGAAAAAAAAATTCTACTGCATAGAAATGGTTTTCTTATTTTTCCTTCCCATAGAGTCCATGTTTTCTCTGTCCCTCTATAATTCTACATAACTCAATTTCTGCTATACAGGACATACTCACTACTTACTTATTTATAGCAGAGACAGGGTCTTGCTCTGTTGCCCAGGCTAGAGTGCAGTGGCACAATCATAGCTCACTGTGGCCTCCAACTCCTGGGCTCAAGTGATGCTCCTAGCTGGGCCTCCTGAGTACCTGGGACTACAGGTGCTTGATACCATGCCTGCCTAAGTTTTACTTTTTTTTTTGTAGAGACGGGGTCTCACTATGTTGCCTAGGCTGATCTTGAACTCCTGTCCTCAAGTGATTCTCCTGCTTTGCCCTCTCAAAGTGCAGGGATTACAGGTGTGAGCCACCATGCTCGGTCACTATATCTTTAGTAAATGAATAAGTACACTGTTATTTCCATTTTGAGTATTACCTGCCCATCTAGATAAAAATGCTCGGAGACAGGGGAGCTGCCTATATTTCTTTGATATTGCCTAGTATAGTGATGACAACACAGCAGATTCTCAGCTAACAGCCAGTGAATTAAATATAGTTGGAAAGTCCTTCAGGAGATTAGGTTTTTCTTTTTTTAAAAAATTATTTGATTTAATTTTTTTTTTTTTTTTTTTGAGATGGAGTCTTGCTGTCACCCAGGCTGGAGTGCAATAGCACAATCTCAGTTCACTGCAGCCTCTGCCTTCTGGGTTTAAGCGATTCTCCTGCCTTAGCCTCCTGAGTAGCTGGGATTACAGGCATATGCCACTATGCCTGGCTAATTCTTGTATTTTGAGTAGAGACAGGTTGGCCAGGCTGGTCTTGAACTCCTGACCTCAAATGATCCACCTGCCTTGGCCTCCCAAAGTGCTGGGATTACAGGCATGAGTCACTGGGCCTGGCCTCAAGTGATCCTCTTGACCTGGCCTCCCAAAGTGCTGGGATTACAGGTGTAAGTCACTGCACCTGGCCAGATGTTCCAATTTTAACAATCTCTTTGTGGAATCAAGTTGTAAGTACAGAAAGAAATGGCTCAGAACATCGTCAATTCCCTGGCCATTGACCACCATGCACACCCAGAAGAATAACAGTGCTCCTCAATGATACTACTGCAAGTACCTCGCCGATGGCCTTGATCTTGCTCAGGCAGTTCCTCATGGCTGTGCTGTCAACATTCTCAAGGGTTCCCTCTTCTTCCAGGGAGGCCAGGTAGGTGAGGGTTTCCCTGCCGTACTGCTTACAGGCCTCGGTCAGTGCTAGAGATGCAAGGCAACAGACACTTTTTTGTTTGTTTGTTTGAGACGGGTCTTGCTGTCACCCAGGCTGGAGTGCAGGGGATCGATCTCAGCTCACTGCAAACTCCACCTCCTGGGTTCAAGCGATTCTCTTGCCTCAGCCTCCTAAGTAGCTGGGATTACAGGTACACTACCATGCCCAGCTAATTTTTGTATTTTTAGTGGAGACGGGGTTTCACCATGTTGGCCAGGCTAGTCTTGAACTCCTGACCTCAGGTGATCTGCCCGCCTTGTCCTCCTAAAATGATGTGGTGATTACAGGTGTGAATCATCATACCCGGCCCGTAATTTTTGTATTTTTAGTAGAGACGGGGTTTAGCCATGTTGGCCAGGCTGTTCTTGAACTCCTGATCTCAAGTGATCTGCCCAGCTTGGCCTCCCAAAGTGCTGGGGTTACAGGCATGAGCTACCGTGCTCGGCCCAACAGAGACTTTTATTTATTTATTTTTTTGAGATGGAGTCTTGCTCTCGTTGCCCAGGCTGGAGTGCAATTGCATGATCTCGGCTCACTGCACCCTCTGCCTCCCAGGTTCAAGTGATTCTCCGACCTCGGCCTCCCAAGTAGCTGGGATTACAGGCATGCACCACCATACCCAGCTAATTTTTTGTATTTTTAGTAGAGTTGGGGTTTCTCCATGTTGGTCAGGCTGGTCTCAAACTCCCGACCTCAGATGATCCACACGCCTCGGCCTCCCAAAGTGCTGGGATTATAGGTGTGAGCCACCACACCCAGCCATTTAAAAAAAAAAAAAAAAAACAACAGTGTTTTACTCTTGTTGTCCAGGCTGGAATGCAATGGCGTGATCTCGGCTCACCTAAACCTCCACCTCCTGGATTCAAGTGATTCTCCTGCCTCAGCCTCCCGAGTAGATGGGGTTACAGGCGTGCACCAACAGGCCCAGCTAATTTTTGTATTTTTAGTAGAGACAGGATTTCTCCATGTTGTTCAGGCTGGTCTCGAACTCCCGACCTCAGGTGATCTGCTTGCTTCAGCCTCCCAAAGTGCTGGGGTTACAGGGGTGAGCCACCTCGCCCAGGCCAACAGAGACTTTTAAAGACCCCCTGCTCCTCTGGTCCATGAGCAGCCCCTCACGCCCTGGTACTCACAGTCGGCAGGCTCAGGCGGGGCTCTGAGGCCGGTGGTGGCACCGTGAGTGATGGCGTCGCTGCTCAGGTGGGCCAGCAGGGTTACGGAATGGAGAAGTCCACTGATGTCTGCCAGGAAAGGGAAGTTGCTCAGGTCTGGTTGATGATGTCACTTTCAGACCCTCTTCTCCCCTGTTTCATGAGTTACCTACACGCCTTTCCTGATGCAGAGGAAACTGTCACGATTCCCGCATTCAGGTGCTTCTGAACCCTATCTGGCCGTCACGAATGACAGAGACTCTCCTTGGCCCTTCTTACCTTCTGGGCAGGCCAGATACCGGCTCCGGCTTTTCTCCAGTTGCTCGATGCAGCGGGAAATGGACATGACCGCAGAGAGGAGGTGATCTGTGAGAGGGAACACAGGGTAAGGTCAGAGCAAGTTCTCATACTGGCTTCATCCTCATCACTTAAGTGCCCAATGGAGGAGCTTACCTAGTGGGGAAGCTTCCTGCCTAGACATGAAGTTCATGAGCAACTATCTCTTGATTCAGAACATAGTTTTTTCCATAGAGAAACACAGAATTGTCTGCTCCTGGTGGATTTTTTTGTCAGTGTGACCCACTGTCTAAAGCGGTGGCTATCACACCTGGGGTCTTTAGAAAATACTACCGCTAGGCCTACTGTGGTGGCTCATGCCTGTAATTCCAGCACTTTGGGAGGCAAAGGTGGGAGTTCAGAAGTTCGAGACCAGCCTGGGCAATATAGTGAGACCTCGTCTCTACCAAAGATTAAAAAATTAGCCAAGGCGAGGCATGGTGGCTCATACCTGTAATCCCAGCACTTTGGGAGGTCAAGGTGGGTGGATTGCCTGAGCCCAGGTCTTCGAAACCAGTCTGGGCAATGTGGTGAAACCCCATCTCTAAAAACAATATAAAAATTGGCCAGTGCCGTGGCTCACGCCTGTAATCCCAGCACTTTGGGAGACTGAGGCAGGTGGATCACAAGGTCACGAGTTCTGGACTAGCCTGGCCAACGTGGTGAAACCAAAAATACAAAATTTAGCTGGACATGGTGGCACATGCCTGTAATCCCAGCTACTCAGGAGACTGAGGCAGGAGAATTGCTTGAGCCTGGGAGGCGGAGGTTGCAGTGAGCCGCGTTTGCACCACTGCACTCCGGGCTGGGCAACAAGAGCAAGACTCCATCTCAAAAACAAAACAAAAACAGAAATTAGCTGGGCGTGGTGTTGTGTGCCTGTAGTTCCAGCTACTTGGGAGACTGAGTGGGGAGGATTTCTGGAGCCCAGGAAGCAGAGGTTGCCATGGGCCACTGCACTGCACTCCAGCCTAGGCAACAGACTAAGATCCTATCTCAAAAAGAAAAAAATGCTTCTGGATTCCCTAGCAAAAAAAAGAAAATACTAGTGTACAGGCCCTAATGCACAGAGTTTCCAAATTTAACTGATCTAGGATGGGGCCTGGGCACCCCTAAGGTAATGCTGACATGCCACTGAGCTGAGAACCTCTGTGCTGAGTCTCACTTGAGACTGTACATCAACAGAGTCTCAGTCGGTAAGGACCTGGCCCCTGCCAGCTGGGCAATTGTAAGTGTACCTGCAGACCCAGCGCAGCTGATGAGAGGGGGTTCTTCAAGCTGGTTCAGGGCGTCTCGTATCACCTGCTCCGCAGCCTTCCTGGACCCCACCAGAAGCATTTTTCGTTGGTCTTTCACAAGCTGGCACATAGATTCCTAAAAAGGGTCCAGGGAGATGAGAGTCTGCCCTAGACTCCATAATGAATCTGAGCAGCATGACCTGGTTGGAGCTCTGTAGGAGTTCAGTCAGGGTGGTGGGAGAAATTGTAGGAAAAGGATGCAAACCTTGGAAGGCCGGAAGGTTTTTGCAAAAGCTTTGAGAAGGAGGCTATGGCTGAAGGCAGCCTAATCCCCTTTCCTTGAGCAAATAGCTGTAGAGCAGATACAAAGGAATGTAGGAGAGTTTATCTAAAGAGCTTGTTTACTCATGTGGTCCTAAGACCGACCTTTGAACATCCACAGGTAGATAACTGCTCCCTACTCGGGGGGTCAGCAAAGTTAATTACCCACAAATGGTGTTTGCTTTAGGCCTCTGTCATTAAATCTGTACTAAACAAAGGCCCATGGGGCCGGCTGGTGGGGGCCATGGCTGCTGACTCTTTACAGCGTCCTCTTCAGTGTCTGTAAGTGGCCTGGTCCCCTAGCCTGCTCTTTCACTGGATATGTTTGTCTGAGTGCATTTGTTCATCCTTTGCTGGGTCAGGGTCTGCAGGTTGGACCTGACAGAGCTCCTAGCATCTTAGTTGAAGTCATGGCCAGTGAAGTCCGAGCCAGTTAGCCTGAGACAGAGAAAGCTGCTTTAATACTGTGCACGGGGTATGCTGCTGCCCACAGAGGCTGGGGGGATGGATTACTGCATCCCCTTCTCATGCCTGGCAGGGAATGCTAAATTTCCCTTCTCATACAAAAAAACACTTTGCTTTCCCTCATGGTCTCTGCAGGCAATGCAGGGCCTGCTGGCATTAGGGGCTGGCATTAGACCTACAGGATGCCTTCACAATCAGGCCAAGGCCCCACACCCCTTCACAGCAGCCCCAGAGTCTTCCTGGCCTCCGTGCACGCACAGAGGCCCTTGGTGGGAGTTCACAGGTGCTCGCTCGCATCCGTGTCTGTTACTTGCCTCTGTGCTGGTCAGTTTGAGCTGGGTGTCCTCAAGTTCTTTCCGAAGAGCAGATAATTCCTCCTCCCTGTGAGCTGCACCACTCACCAGGCTGTCCCGCTCCTTCTCTAGCTCGGTGATCTGGGCTACCCAGTTTGCTTCTGACTGCAAAGGTGACCATAAGGAAAGAGGGAGATGCTGGTTGGGTTAAACAGTCCCCACTTCCCAGAGTTCCAACCCACCACCTGGTTACAAGGACTGGGAGGTGATGGCTCTTGAACCTGCCACTCTGATTCCCTCCCGCAGATGCTCTGATTGCAGCTGGGGCCAACTTGGCCAGGCCAAGGATGGTGGATGACAGCAACGCCAAAGCCGGTGGGGAGGGGAAAGAAAGGAGGCCAGCCATGGAGGCTCACGCCCCTGTAATCCCAGCACTTCAGGAGGCTGAGGTGGGAGCATCACTTGAGCCCTGGAGTTCAAGACCAGCCTGGTCAACATAGTGAAAGCCAGATGTAGCGGTGTGTGCCTGCAGTCCCAGATATTTTGGGGGCTAAGTGGGAGGATCACCTGAGCCCAGGGAGGTGGAGGCTGCAGTGAGCTGGAATTGCGCCACTGCATTCCAGTTTGGGTGATGGAAGAAGACCCTGTCTCAGAAAAAATAAAAAGACAAAGGAGGCATTTACCTGGGCAGATGTTTCCAGGCTGCCTTGGAGAACCTGGAGCTCCTGTTGGCTTGTGGCAAGTTCTTGCTTCAAGCTCTCTAGAACTTCCAGCTGTTCTTGAGTCTGAAAGAGAAGAAAAGCACAGGGACTCTGATCTGGGTGGTGGCAGCAAAGGATATAAAAACGTAAAAATGTCCCAAGCAATCAAAAAGAGATCTGTAAACTCTACTGTACATAAGTTATACCCCCCAAAAATGCAGCACTTGGGAGGAGGAGGAGAGACCCCAGGGTGTACTGAAAACGTTTCTTCTGGCTAAGTGGAATGTCAAGGAAAGAATTTTTTTTATTTATTTATTTGTTTATTTATTTATTTATTTTTGAGACAAGAGTCTCACTCGCATCACCCAGGCTGGAGTGCAGTGGCGCGATCTTGGCTCACTGCAACCTCCGCCTCTTGGGTTCAAGCAATTCTCCTGCCTCAGCCTCCCGACTAGCTAATTTTTATATTTTTAGTAAAGACAAGGTTTCACCACTTTGGCTACACTGGTCTCGAACTCCTGACTTCAGACAATCCTCTGGCCTTGGCCTCCCAAGGTGCTGGGGTTACAAGCATGAGCCACTGCACCTGGCTTCCAGGAAGGAACCTTAGAAATATTTCCCAAATGTCATGCTTGAGTCCATACTACCAAAACCAAACTGGATCTTAAATTCAGGCATCCCAACAGCTGGTATACGGCTGAACTACAGCATCTCTCCAGCTCCAAATGACTTTCTTTCTTTGATTTCTTTGCTAATAGTGTTTGTCAAAGAGTGGGTTGAGACTCATTAGTAAGAATTCACAGCTATCATTTAAAGAATGGATGAAATAGAACAGAAATATCCAAATGAATTCACATAGTAAGGATAAGTATTGCTTGGTGAAACTTGTATTTCTGTGAGACAGACGTAG
This sequence comes from Cacajao melanocephalus, assembly GCA_963573385.1. Taxonomy (NCBI): domain Eukaryota; kingdom Metazoa; phylum Chordata; class Mammalia; order Primates; family Pitheciidae; genus Cacajao; species Cacajao melanocephalus. Next base: position 24,807 of record CAUYLG010002120.1, on the reverse strand, counting down.
TTTTTAATGTGTGGTCACAGAAAAGTGTGAAAGCTACTCCTCTAAATCTAAGACATTTGGTTTGATCTCTCTGACGTCTCTAACTTCACCTCTAAGCCTCTGATCTGCCGATCAGTCCTCCCCCAACATAATGGTGTTCTCTTGCTTTTTTTTTTTTTTGAGAGGGAGTCTCTCTCTGTTGCCCAGGCTGGAGTGTAGTGGTGCCATCTCAGCTCACTGCAACCTCTGACTCCCAGGTTCAAGCAATTCTCCTGCCTCAGCCTCCCAAGTAGCTGGGACTACGGGCACACGTCACCACGACTGGCTGATTTTTCTGAAGTTTTAGTAGAGAGGGGTTTCTTTCTTTCTTTTTTTTTTTTTAAAGACGGGGTTTCACCATGTTGGTCAGGCTGGTCTTGAACTCCCGACCTCAGATGATCCGCCCGCCTTGGCCTCCAAAGTGCTTGGATTACAGGCATGAGCCACCACGCCCGGCCTAGAGAGGGGTTTCAACATGTTGGTCAGGCTGGTCTCAAACTCCTGACCTCAGGTGATCCACCCACCTCCACTTCCCAAAGTGCTGGGATTACAGGTGTGAGCCATTGTGTCCGGCCTTTTTTTTTTTTTTTCTTAAATAGAGACAGGGTCTCGTTCTGTCACCCAGGCTAGGGTGCAGAGATGTTATCAGAGCTCACTGCAGCCTCCATCTCAAACTGGGATCAAGCAATTTTCTCACCTCAGCTTTCCAAGTAGCTAGGATAGCAGGCATAGATGCCACTACACCTGGCTAATTTTTACATTTTTTTTTGTCTCGCTCTGTTGCTCAGGCTGGAGTGCAGTGGCATGATCACAGCTCACTGCAGTGTCAAACTCCTGGGTTCGATCAATCTTCCTGCATAGCCTCCCAAGTAGTTGGGGCTACAGGCATGCACTAGCATGCCCAGCTAATTTCTTAGTTTTTTTGTAGACACAAGGTCTCACTTTGTGATCCAGGCTGGTGTGGAACTCCTGGCCTCAAGCCATCTTCCCTCACGCTGGGATTCCAGGTGGAAACCACTGTGCCTGGCCTGTCTGCAAGTGTTTGTAAATAATGCTCGTCCCTGTCTCTCTGCTACCCATGTGTTATCCTTTCCCCAAACTCTCCTCCAGCCTCATCCTTGGAAAGCCTTTGCCGATCAAACCCATGTAACTTGGGTCCTTCCATTATTTCGTGTATGCACTGGTAACAGTGTCTTGCTGTTCTGTGTGGCCGCCATAGTATGCTCCCTGCGGTGATGCCAACCAATCCACAGAACTGCCCACGGAGCAGAAGACCACGAAGCCCCTGCCACCAACTCGACAGCACCCTCCCTCATTTAGTGAGCGCACCTTCTCCCACTCACCTTCCGCTGGCCCTGGTCGCTAATGCGCTCCAACGAATCCTCTAGCTCTTTTTTTTCTCGTTCCAAATCTACCTGGGCTTGTCTGGCCACAGACACCTGTTTGGTCACCTCTGCATTCTGCAAAAGAACAGTGTCTTGAACCAGGAGATCCGAGGCTTAGGGGACATCCTCCTCCTAGGATAAACGATCACACTCTGGCTGTGCGCCCCCTAGAGTCAGATATAGGAATTACTTTCCTACCGGGAGGGAAGCGGAAACAGAGCTATCACCTTCAGATGCTTGCCACTCATGTATTTCCAAAATAATAAAGAAGGTGGGTGACCTACAGTGGGGCTGGCAGCCAGGACAGAGCCCAAGACACAGAGGCAAGGCAGCCTGAAAAGGTGTGGTTCCCAAGATGGTGGCAATGCCTTAGAGATTAATGGAGGGGGTGCTGGCCCCGGGGAAGCCACAGGTCCGAGCCGCTCTCTCCCCTGAGGTGCGGCGCCTGCAGGCTGGTGATGGGGGCTGAGGGTCCTACCTTGCGTAGCAGGTCAGCGTGGTTCTGAACCAGCTCGCTGTACTTCTCCTTTAGCTTGCTATACCGCTGTTCATTGGCCTGCGCTTTCCCTGCATTGTCAAGGACCAAGGTGAGGAGTCTACCCTAGCTGGGACCCTTGCCCTCCTTGCAATGAGCCAGGGTCCCTCGAAGATCCTCCTTGTTTTGTTTTGACAGTGTTGCTGTCACCCAGGCTGGGGTACAGTGGCACAATCACTGCTCACTGCAGCCTCGACCTCCTTGGGCTCAAGCCATCCTCCCACCCCAGTCTCCTGAGTAGCTGGGCTCATGGGCACATGCCACTGCACCTGGCTAATTTTTGTAGAGACGGGGTCTCACTATGTTGCCCATGCTGGTCTCAAACTCCTGGGCTGAGGCGATCCACCCGCCTCAGTGGGATTACAGGCGTGAGCTGCCGTGCCTGCCAAAGATCCTCCTTTGATTTCAGGAATGCATATATGTTTTTCTTCCTTGGAAATCCTACTTACAGAAACTTCTCTGGGAAGTCATCTTTAAAAAGAATTCCATTGGTTAAAAATCAAGCCGGGGGCAGGCAAGGTGGCTCATGCCTGCAATCCCAGCACTTTGGGAGGCCGGGGTGGGTGGATCACCTGAGGTCAGGAGTTCGAGACCAGCCTGGCCAACATGGTAAAACCCTGTCTCTACTAAAAATACAAAAATTAGCTGGGTATGGTGGTGTACGCCTGTAGTCTTGGTTACTCGGGAGACTGAGGCAGAAGAATTGCTTGAACCCGGGAGGCGGAGGTTGCAGTGAGCCCAGCCTGGGGGACAGAGTGAGACTCTGCCTCAAAACAAAACAAAACAAAACAAAAAAATAATCAGCCAGGGCCTCATCCCTCTTTAGAACTCACATACATGGCATTTATTCTATCTGGGCTTTCAGCTTTTCAAAAAATTTTAATTAAATTTTTTTTAGAGATAAGGCTCTCCATTACTAAGGCTGGAATGCAGTGGTATGATCAGCTTATTACAGCCTTGAATTCCTGGGCTCAAGTGATACTCCCATCTCAGTCTCAAGAGTAGCTGAGACTACAGGCACGTGCCACCACATTCTGCTAATCTTTTTATTTTTTTCTAGAGATGGGGTCTTGCTATGTTGCCCAGGTTGGTCTTGAACTCCTGGCCTCAAGCAGTCCTCCATCTTGGCCTCCCAAAGTGCTAGGATTACAGGCATGAGATACTGTGCCTAGTCAGCTCTCAGCTTTTGTGTCAATTTCTTTTCAGGACCTCAATCCTCTCTCCTTCTCCCTTAGCAAGCACTTCAGCGCCATCGTCTATATTTCCCATCTATGTGCTCAGCGGTGCTTCGCATAGGCCTTCGTGCCTGCAGGACTCAAACCCACCCTCTGGTCTGAGGCTAAGAGCTGGCATTCCTGACAGTGCTTCTAGAAGGACACAGCTGCAGGGGGGCTCCCCTGCCCAGCCTCTGTGCCTCATCCTGAGTCCAGCTGGGCTCTGCTGCCCACGCCTGCCCCCTGAGCCCGCCCCCCCCCTCTGCCACTGCCCCCACTCGCCACTCACTTTCTATCTCAGACAAGCTGCGCTGAGCCTTCTCGGTGTCCTCCCGCTGCCTCCGGAGCTCGTCCAGTTCTGCCCGCAGGAACTCACAGTCGTCGGCCGCCTGCTGCCGCAGGTGCTGCTGCTCGGCTAGCTCTGCCTCCAGCTCGCTGATGCGGCCCTTCAGCTGCAGCACGACCCGCTGGCTCTGTGGGGGACTCGGGTTGTGAGGTCCATCGCCCACCGCCACGGGTCACGTGTGTGAACCGGAGAAGTGGGTCCTACCATGCTTCCATGTAAATACCCGGTTCCCCCAGTCAACTCCCCACGTCTCAGTAGGGTTGGGCCTTCTGGTCATTAGGAACTCCTCAATCAGCAGTAACAGGGGATGATGGCAGGGCAATTGTGGTCCCCTTTAGAGTGGCCAGGAGTAGCGGTGGCTGTCCCTGCGCATAAAGTCACCTAACCAGCCACTCTGAGGGGCAGTTATTGATACAGCACCAACACTGCACATAGCCATCTCTTCTTTGTTTTTTTTGGTGGGGGGAGACAGGGTATCACTATCACACAGACTGGAGTGCAGCGAGGTGATCCTGGCTCACTGCAGCCTCAACCTTCTGGGCTCAAGAGATCCTCTAGTTTTAGCCTCCCAAAAAGCCGGCAGTACAGGTGTACACCACCATGACCAGCTAATTTTTAAAAAGTTTTTTTTATAGGGCCAGGCTCGGTGGCTCACACCTGTAATCCTAGCACTTTGGGAGGCCGAGGCAGGTGGATCACCTGAGGTCGGGAGTTCAAGATCAGCCTGACCAACATGGAGAAACCCTGTCTCTACTAAAAATACAAAATTAGCTGGGTGCGATGGCGCATGCCTGTAATCCCAGCTATTCGGGAGGCTAAGGAAGGAGAATCGCTTGAACCTGGGAGGCAGAGGTTGCAGTGAGCCGAGATTGCGCCATTGCACTCCAGCCTGGGGAACAAGAGTGAAACTCTGTCTCAAAAAAAAAAAGTTTTTTGTAGAGATGGGGTCTTGCTATGTTGTCCAGGCTAGTCTTGATCTCCTGGGCTCAAGTGATCCTCCTGCTTGGGCCTCCCAAAGTGCTGGTATTATAGGTGTGAGCCACTGTGCCTGGCATACCAATCTCTCCGTTTCCCACAGCTTCTGAGCCTCATGGGGACCCAGGTCATCTCTGGGTATCACAGCGATACTGTGCCTGGCCTAGATGCTGCCCTCAAGTCATGTAACATGGAAATGCATCACGTCAGAGGCCACAGGAAGACCCGGTTCTCTTGGATTTAGCATTTCTACCAGTTTTTGTTTGGTTTTAGAGATGGGGGTCTCACTATGTTACTCAGGCTGGATTCAAACTCCTCAGCTTGAGTGATCCTCCCACCTCAGCCTGCTGAGTAGCTGGGATCACAGGCGCATACCACACACCTGGCTTGTTTCTACTAATTAACCTGTCCTAAGGATGTGGACCAAAAAGTGTCTATGTGACTATGTGATGCAATTTTTTAAAAAAAAATTTTGAGACAGAGTCTTGCTCTGTTGCCCAGGCTGGAGTGCAGTGGCACGTCCTCAGTTCACTGCAACCTCTGCCTCCCAAGTTCAAGCAGTTCTCAGGCCTCAGCTTCCCGAGTTGCTGGGATTACAGGAGCTTCCCAGCACATCCGGCTAAGTTTTGTATTTTTAGTGGAGACGGGGTTTCACCATGTTGCCCAGGCTGGTCTCAAACTCCCAACCTCAGGTAATCTTTCTACCTTACCTTGACCTCCCAAAGCGCTGGGATTACAGGCGTGAGCCACCGTGCCCGGCCCATGCAGTTTCTTTCTCTATTTTTTTCTTTTGGAGACAGGGTCTTGCCTTGTTACCCAGGCTGGAGTGCAGGGGTGCGATCATGGCTCATTGCAGCCTCCAACTCCTGGGCTCAAGCGATCCTCCCACCTCAGCCTCCCGAGTAGCTGGGATGACAGGTGCACATCACCAACCTCAGTTAATTTAAAATTTTTCTGTAGAGACGGGGTCTTCCTATGTTGTCCAGGTTGGTCTCAAAGCATCCTCCCGCCTTAGTCTCCCAAAGTGCTGGGACTACAGGCGTAAGCCACCATGCCTGGCCAGTGTGATGCAAATTTAACATTCAAATCTACTGTGTTTTGCTGAAGGACAAAGGCAGAGCAGATCCAAGGCATACCTCAGTCTTCATGTTTTCCAGCTGTGCCTTCAGTCCACTGATCTCTCTGTATAGTCGCTCAATTAAGTGGTCCCTGGGAAGAGAAGGGGAATGAGTTTGCTTCCATGGTGCTTCTACCCCTCTCCTTTTAATTGTGAGCTCAGGGGAGGAAATTAAAAGCTGGTATTCATTTGGGGACAATTATTTGAAACTTCATAAATTATACTCGAAATCAGACACTAATCTAATAGTTGTAAGTCCGTGGTTATTGATATTCATCTGGGATTAAAGGGGCCAATATTTGAGGATCAAGACATTTTGTGTGTGTGCATTTGGTTTTGTTTTAGAGAGTCTGGCTTTGTCGCCCAGGCTGAAGTGGAGCGGCACGATCATAGCTCACTGCAGCCTTGATATCCCAGGCTCAGGTGATCTTCCGACTTCAGCCTCTTGAGTAGCTGGGACTACAGGTGTATACCACCTGCCCAACTAATTGTTTTACTTTTATTTAATAGAGGTGGGATCTTGCTATGTTGCCCAGGCTGGTCTTGAACTCCTGGCCTTAAGCAATCCTCCTGCCTCATCCTCCCAAAATGTTGGGATTACAGGCATGAGCCACAGCACCCGACCCTTCAAGATGTTCTTTGTCTAAGTAGCCCCCACTCTTTGGTTAGTGTTTTGAGGCAGACCATGGCTGAACTTAGCTCCTGCACCATCTGCTTGAACCCAGCTTGGACTCACTTCTCATCCTTGTTCACGCCGTTCTGACTGTTGAAATTGAAGGGATCACTGCTGAATGAGCTGCCAAAGATGTCATCGAACTTGTTGTCAAATAAGTTCTGTGGTTGACCAAAAAGGAGTGAGAATAAGTCAGAGAGGCAGAGAATTCTGTGTGTGGGTCAGTTGAGCGACATGGGAGAATGCCTCTTTTCTCAATTTGGTTCAGACCCCTTTGTTTATTTATTTTTACTTTATTTTTTTTGAGACAGAGTTTCATTCTTGTTGCCTAGGCTGGAGTGCAATCTCAGCTCACTGCAACCTCTGCCTTCTGGGTTTAAGTGATTCTCTTGCCTCAGCCTCCCGAGTAGCTGGGATTACAGGCGCACGCCACCACACCTGGCTAATTTTGTATTTTTAGTAGAGAGAGGTTTCTCCATGTTGGTCAGGCTGGTCTTGAACTCCTGACCTCAGGTGATCCACCTGCCTCAGCCTCCCAAAGTGCTGAGATTACAGGAGTGAGCCACCACATCTGGCCTATTTTTTTAGTTTTTTTGAGATAGGTTCTCATTCTACTGCCCAGACTGGGGTGCGGTGGTGCAGTCATAGCTCACTGCAGCCTCGAACTCCTGGCTCAGCCTCCTGAGTAGCTGGAAGTAGAGGTATATGCCACCATGCCTGGCTAATTTTTTTATTTTAATTTTATTTATTTATTTATTTAGGTCCTGGCTCTTGTTCTCTTGCCTAGGCTGGAGTGCAGCGGCATGATAACGGCTCACTGTGGCCTTGGTCTCCCAGGCTCAAACGATCCCCCCATCTCAGCCTCTGGCATAGCTGGGACCACAGGTGTGTGCCACCCCGTCTGGCTAACTTATTTTTGTAAAGATGGGGTCTTCCTATGTTGCCCAGGCCGGTCTTGAACTGGCCTCAAGCAATCTTCCCACCTTGGCCTAGCAACGTGTTGGGATTACAGCTGTGAGCCACTGCACCCAGCCAGACCCGTTTACGATCCTTCTGGGAGCCACAGAGCAGGATGCTCAGCCAAGGTTGCTACTAGGTGAAGAGAAGGCTGAACCTGGTTAGCATCAGTGGGCTTTGGCCAGGGTCTCCCCCAGCCTCTCCCCTGTACTTGGAGGCAAGAGGAAAGGCCAAGTTCCTCTCCCAAGTGGTCCTCACCTGCTGAGAGGCATCCATGTCCATGAGGTCATCCTTCTCTAGGACTGGCTCACTGTCGGGGGACGAGGCCTCTGCAGGGATCACCACCACAGGGCTGATGTGTTCTGACAGGGCTGAGGCTCGCAGGAAGTTGGGTGGGTTCTGAAGACAGAGACACATCCTCAAACAGTGCTCGCTTGCCAGGGCCTGGCAGCCTCTAAGAGGGTACTTGGGGCCTCTGCAGTGCCCGGAGTACGTGGTCGGGCATGCTTACCTCGGGCAGCTGGGGGATCTGAATGAGCCGCTTGAAGTACTGCAGGTTGCTGGAGCGGTAGAATAGGTCTTTCAACCTAGGGGTGGAGAAGGACCTGAGGGGTGCTGGGTGTCTTTATAAGCCCCACGTAAGGGACAGAGCAGCCACCTGGCCTTCCCGCCCCCTCGCCAGCCCAAAGGCCCACGCTGTCAAGGAGATAAACTCCATGGCGCTGGGATTCAATTATGACGCTACAGAGAAGGATTATTTAAAGCTGGTCCTCAGGGACCTGGTGGTAAGGGAAGACTGGTTCATGCTACAAATCCTTTGGAAGAGGAGGTAATCCAAAAGCTGATTTCCTCATTGCAGTAGAATATATGTCGCTGTTTTGCAGACTTAACTTCCTAGGAGTGTTTGGTTTAGAGTAACATTAATAGAAATTGACTTTCTCTGAGGATAAACCAAGTAACCATAAGACAAGGGAAGGGAATTTAATCACAAACGTAGCTCTCTTCTTTAATTACTTCTCCTTGTTTTTGAACTATTTGTTCTCTCCACAATTACACTTAAGTTCCTGGGAAGTGGGCACTGAGCGCTGCTGAGCTGTTTCCCCTAGTGCCAGGAACAGGGGAGCCGTTCAATAAACACTTGGGGTATTACAATCGCTTGGTAGTGTGTCTTAATCGTGGGTGGACATGCACATGAGGAAACCAACATTTTTTCATAGCTCATGCAGCCTTGAATTCCTGGGCTCAAGCGGTCTTCCTGCCTCAGTCTCCCAAGTTGCTAGAACTACAGGGATGCACCACCATGCCTGGCTGATTTTTAATTTTTTGGTAGAAACAGGGTCTTGCTGTGTTGTCCAGGCTGGTCTCAAACTCCTGGCTTCAAGCAATCCTACTGCCTCGGCCTTCCAAAGTGCTGGGATTCCAGGCATGAGCCACCACACCTGGCAAAATCAACATCTTTTTCTCATTCTCAAATATCTATTTTGAATCTAAACAGTGAAGACCAAGAAAACTGAGAGTATCCGATGTATATATTCTTTATCTTTATTACTTTTAAATATTTTTTGAGATAGGGTCTTACTCTGGCATGATCATAGCTCACTGCAGCCTTGACCTCCCTGAGCTCAAGGGATCCTCCTACCTCAGCCTCCAAATAGCTGGGAGTACAGGTGTGTGCCACCACACCTGGCTAATTGTTTTGCATTTTTGGTAGAGATGGGGTCTCACGATGTTGTCCAGGCTGGTCTCAAACTCCTGGGCTCAAGCAATCTATCTAGCTTGGCCTCCCAAAGTTCTGGGGTTACAGGTGTGAGCCACCACGCTTGGCCTCTTTTAATTTATTTTTTAGAGACAAGGTCTTGCTCTGTCACCCAGGCTGGAGTGCAGTGGCACGATCATGGCTCACTGCAGCCTTGACCTCCTGGGCTCAAGCGATCCTCCCACCTCAGCCTCCCAAGTAGTTGAAAATATAGGTGTGTACCATCATGCCCAGCTCAGACTTATCTAGTCTCAGATAAAAGGGGAACATGGGCCTTAACTCCTTCGGCCGGCAACACAGAATTTCCTCCAGCTTAGCACAATAAATGAAACTCCCGGAGTCTCGTTATAGCCTGTCAGATTCCAAGACTTAGGCCCGTCTCTGTGACATCACTGCTGCTTCCCCTGAATTCAAGGACAGTGAGGTCTCAGACAGGTGGCCGTGTCTGTGCGAAACAGCAAGGCTGTTCCCATCTACTCAGGGGAGATGTTCTCATAAGTGAGAAGAAAATGAAAGGAAATGAAATCACCTGACCACACGTCCCCATCTTGCTGGGTTGGAGCCAACAGTAACAGGCTGACTGCTTTCACAAGCTACTGGAATTTCACATTCCAGGAAATCAGCCCCAGGGCCTGTCTCCTGGGACTAAAGAAGCCATTTATCTTAGACTATGTACTCGGCTTCTCAAATGGAACAGAGGAACCAGGAGGTGGGAACCACCACACACTAGTCCTTTGCTTGCTCCCGGGGACGCGGCCGGAGAAGCTGAAACTTGGCACTTGGGAGCTATGGTCAAGGGTGAGGAAATTAACAGGAAAAACAAGAGGATGCACATATACAGAAGCCAGGAGGCCCTTTTCAGCTCTCTCTGTCCTCCAAACTCTCACCCTATTCCTTCCCTTTTGCCTGGTCATGCTTTCTCTTTTTTTTTTGAGATGCAGTCTCAAAACAGTCTTGCTCTGCTGCCCAAGCTGTAGTACAGTGGCATGATCTCAGCTCACTGCAACCTCTGCCACCCAGGTTCACGCAATTCTCTTGCCTCGGCCTCTCGAGTACCTGGGATTACAGGTGCGTGTCACCACATCTAATTTTTGTATTTTTAGTAGAGACTGGGTTTTACCATGTTGGTCAGGCTGGTCTCGAACTCCTGACCTCAAGTGATCCACTCACCTCAGCCTCCCAAAGTGCTGGGATTACAGCTGTGAGCCACCACACCTGGCCTAAATAAAGATCTTTTTTTTTTTTTTTTTGAAATGGAATCTCCTTCTGTTGCCCAGGCTGGAATGCAGTGATGTGATCTTGGCTCACTGCAACCTCCATCTCCTGGGTTCAAGCAATTCTCCTGTCTCAGCCTCCCGAGTAGCTGAGATTACAGGTGTGCACCACCATGCCCGGCTAATTTTTGTATTTTTAGTAGAGGCAGGACTTCACCATGTTGGTCAGGCTGGTATTGAACTCCTGACCTCAAGTGATCTGCCTGCCTTGGCCTCCCGAAAGTGTTGGGATTATAGGCGTGAGCCACTGCACCTGGCTGGTGTTAGCCATTTTTACTGAGGCAGCAGTGCACAGTAGCAGCAGAGGTCCTGCTCCTTGAAGAGCAGGGCCAACCCACAGGCAGTGAGCCCAGAATAGCAGCTGTCATATTTACATCCACTTTTAATTTTATGTAAATTAAGGGGCAGGTTATGCAGAAATTTCTAGACAAAAAGTGGTAACTTCCGGATTGTCAGGTTATTGCCATGGAAAGAGGCGCTCATTTCCGGGTGTTGCCATAGCAATGGTAAACTCTCATGGCACACTGGTAGGCGTGTCTTACACAGAAGTGCTTCCTCCCCTTCCCTGTTTTACTTGTCCTTAATTTGTTCCGATGCCCAAGGCCTGCCTCTGGAGTCCAGTCCCCCATCCCACCTCAGGAGCAGGTCATATTTGTAGGGTATCAACCAAACCTGCTAGTGGATTGGATATGGGGATGAGGGAAATAGTGACTTCCAGATCTCTGGCCTAAATGGATGATGGCAGTATTTGTTGAGATAGAAAAGAATGGGGAAGGGCTGGGCACGGTGGCTCATCCCTGTAATCCCATCACTTTGGGAGCCCGAGGCGGGCAGATCACTTGAGGTCAGGAGTTCGAGACCAGCCTGGCCAACATAGTGAAACCCTATCTCTACTAAAAATACAAAAATCAGCAGGGCATGGTGGTGGATGCCTGTAATCCCAGCTACTCGGGAAGCTGAGGCAGGAGAATCACTGGAGATAGGGAAGCTGAGGTTGCAGTCAGCTGAGATCACACCACTGCACTCCACGCTGGGTAACAGAGTGAGACTCTGTCTAAAACAAAATAGATAAATAAAAAAATAAAGGAATGAAGAGAGAAAGGTTATTTTTGGGAAAACTTAGAGTCTAGCTGGAGATTTAAGTATGGTATATAGATGTCTAATTGGGTACAAGAGGTTGGAATTCAGAAGTAAGGTTTGGCTAGAGATACAGACTTAAGGGTTATCAGTCTATAAATGCTACAAGACCAGAATTTAGGGAGAGGGAATAGAGAAGAGGATGAAGTCTGTGGTGTAAGCAAGCAACTAATGAATGGATCAACTCCCTTTCTTCCGTGTGCTTCTATGATTTATCAGAGAACCAGTAGTTACCCTAGCTGTCTCTGTCTGAGCTATTGTCTGTCACTTTATCACCGTAGAATGAAGATAACCTTACCCCTCAAGTATTTAAAAAATTTTTTAGAGACAGGGTCTCACTTTGTCACCTAGACTGGATTGCAGTGGCACAATCATAGCTCACTGCAGCCTCAAACTCCTGGGCTTAAGCCATCCTCCTGCCTCAGCCTCTCAAGAGTAGCTGGGATCACAGGTGCATACCACCATGTCCAGCTAATTTGTTTTACATGTTTTTTCTACAGAGACGGGTTCTCATTATGTTGCCCAACTTGGTATGGAACTGCTGGCTTCAAGCAATCCTCCTGCCTCAGCCTTCCAAAGTGTTGGGGTTATAGGCATGAGCCACTGTGTCCAGCCACCTCTCATGTATTTTAAAGCCGGTGTTCTTGTGTGGCTTAATGATTTTATTTTTATTTATTTATTTTGAAACAGTCTCGCTCTGTAGCCCAGGCTGGAGTGCAGTGGCGCAATTTCAACTAATTGCAACCTCCACCTTCTGGGTTTAAGCAGTTCTCTGTCTCAGCCTCCCAAGTAGCTGGGATTACAGGTGCCCACCACCACGATAATTTTTGTATTTTTAGTAGAGACGGGGTTTCATCATCTTGGCCAGGCTGGTCTTGAACTCTTGACCTTGTGATCCACCCACCTCGGCCTCCCAAAGTGCTGGGATTATAGGCATGAGCAACTGCGCCTGGCCTGACTTAATGATTTCATAGCGCTCTTGGATACACCTCCATTCCTGTTACTTGAACCACTTACTTTGTAAACTGCTCCATGAAGCGGTCCCGGTGGCCTTGCAGGGTGTCAGCTGGGAGGCCTGGAAGAAATTGGAAAGCGTGTGAGAGGGAAGGAGGACCAGAGGGCAGGGAAGCCACAGCAGGGCTCTGGAGGGGGAGGGGCCCAGCCATCCCAGGGCATGTGGCCAGCACTGCCAGGGGCCACGACTGGCCTAGAGCTGTCCCGAGGTCTGGTAACCAAGAGAGCCCAGCAGGGACCAGCGGGAGTGTGGAGACGCTTATCCTCCAGATCCTTCCACTTCAGTGAGTTCCTGAAGGACAAGTCATGCTGGGCACAATAGGGTGGAAATTGTGTCCCAGACTGGAGAAGCAATGGTGACCTGACCCAGCAGGACCATGGCAGGCGCAGGAGGGAGCAGTTCTTTCTCAGGTATTGCCTGCATTTTTTTACGCGGAGGCTCAGGGCTGGTATTAGTTTGGAAGAGATCCACAGAGCCTGCCCCAGAGGATGGCTGTCAGAAGGCAAAGAACAAGGGATTGAAGGCTGGGCGCAGTGGCTCACGCCTGTAATCCCAGCACTTTGGGAGGCCAAGGCGGGAGGATCACTTGAGGTCAGGATTTCAAGACCAGCTGGCCAACATGGTGAAATCCTGCCTCTACTAAAAATACAAAAATTAGCTGGGTGTGGTGGTGCATGCCTGTAATCCCAGCTACTCCAGAGGCTGAGGCAGGAGAATCACCTCAACCAGGGAGGCGGAGGTTGCAGTGAGCTGAGATTGCACTACTGCACCTTTTGCACTTTTTGACAGAGCAAGACTCTGCCTTAAAAAGATCAAGGGGGCTGGGTGTTGTGGCTCACGCCTGTCATCCCAGCACTTTGGGAGGCCGAGGCAGGCAGATCATGAGGTCAGGAGATCAAGACCATCCTGGCTAACAGGGTGAAACCGCATCTCTACTAAAAAATACAAAAAATTAGCTGGGCGTGGTGGCGTGCACTTGTAGTCTCAGCTACTCCAAAGGCTGAGTCAGGAGAATTGCTTGAATCCGGGAGGTGGAGGTTGCAATGAGCCGAGATTGCACCATTGTGCTCTAGCCCAGGCAACAGAGTGAGACGCGATCTCAAAAAGTAACAACAACAACAACAACAACAAAAAAAAACCCAAAGGATTGAGGCTTGGGATCTGAGTTCCAGTTCCGGCTTGGTCGGTAGCTAACTCTATGACACTGTACATGCGGTGGCCTCTTAGGGCAGCCTCCTCCTCTACAGAGCTGGTTCTCTGAGGGACTGTCACCTCTCAGATGTGCGAATTTGCATATTTCAGCTATAGATCCACGGCTTGGCAATCCTTTTAGTGTTTGCTTTATTTGTTTAAATTTAAATTTGTTATTTTGAAATGGGTCATACATTCATTAGATAAAATCAGGGAACACATGTATAAAACATGATTATTGAAATGGCAAAAGATGGCTGGGCGCAATGGCTCCCATGTGTAATCCCAGCACTTTGGGAGGCTGAGTGGGAGGATCGCTTGCACCGAGGAGTTTGAGACCACCCTGGGCAACATAGCGAGACCCCATCTCTAGAAAAATTAAAAATAAAAGTTAGCCAGGTGTGGTGGTGTGCACTGGGATCCTAGCTACTCCAGAGGTTGAGGTGGTTGAGGTGGGAGGATCTTTTCACCCAGGAATTTGAGGCCACAGTCAGCTATGATTGCACCACTGCATTCCAGCCTGGGTGACAGAGCAAGGCCCGATCATGAAAAAAAAACAAAAAACCCAACAAAAACAAAAACAAAATGGCAAAAGTGGACAGTGAATGAATATGGCATTTGACCTAAATGATCTTTCCCCCAAGAACCCTTAACCCTAGTTAAATCAGGAGAAAAACATCAGGCAAACAGAATCCAGGAACATGATGCAAAAAACTCAAAACTGTCAAAGTCATCAAAAATAAGGGAAGTTTGAGAAATGAAACATCATAGCCAAGGGGAACCTAAGGAGACATCACAACTAAATGTCACATGGTGTCACAAGGTGTATTGGATGAGATTCTGGGACAGAAAAGGACATTCGGTAAAAACTGTGACAATCTGAATAAAGTACAAACTTTAATTAATAATAAAGTATCAATGCTGGCTCATTAGTTGTGACAAACATTTCATACTAACATATGAATACATGGAAAATGGTACTGGGTATACGAGAACTCTCGGTACTATTTTTATAACTTTTCCGTAGATCTAAAACAAAAATAAATGTTTATTTTTAGAAAAGAGGGCCGGGTGCAGTGGCTCACACCCGTAATCCCAGCACTTTGGGAAGCCGAAGCAGTAAGAGCACTTGAGCTCAGGAGTCCAAGACCGGCCTGGCCAACATGGAGAAACTCCATCTCTACTAAAAAACAATATAAAAATAGCCAGGTGTGGTGGTGGGCACCTGTAATCCCAACTACTCGGGAGGCTGAGGCAGGAGAATTGCTTGAACCCAGGAGGTGGAGGTTGCAGTGGGCTGAGATGGTGCCACTGCACTCCAGCTTGGGTGACAGAGTGAGACCCTGTCTAAAACAAAAGTATATATTGTAGAGAGTATCCCTCCTACCCCTTCCCCAGCCCAGAGGCAATCAGTGTGGGTCTTGGGTATTGTCCTGTCTTCAAAGAAGGCCTTTAAACCCAAACACTTAATTACCTGTCTCTTCTCATAACTCTCTCAGCCTCCTGGGTAGCTGGGACTGCAGGTGTGCACCACCATGCCCGGCTTAACTTCCCATTTTACAAAAAGGCAGTGGTGACGTTCTACTGAGCCACAGTGTTCTTGAAATAACGAAAAGCTTCCATTGAAAACAACGAAAAGTTCACCTGTATTCAGTGCTCTAAGCAGCTGGTCCCTTCTCTCGGGGGTTCACTCCACCCTCTCAGCTCCCTTCCAGCAGGCTGACTTGCTGCTAAGCCTTTCTAATCCTTGGGCAGCTAATTCCAATCTCCCTTCCACAAAACCATCCCGGATTAAGCTCAGCGATGCTACTTCCTTCCCTTGTACTGTCTAAATAACAAGATTCATTACATGTCAATGACCACAGTTACAGAGTGTACTGTCTTATACTACTATTTTTTTTTTTTTGAGGCAGGGTCTTTCTCTGTTGCCCAGGCTGGAGTGCACAAACACGGCTCACTGTAGCCTTGACCTCCTGGGCTCAAGCAATCCTCCAGCCTTAGCCTCCTGGGTAGCTGGGACTATAGGCGCATGTCACCACGCCTGGCTAATTTTTGTATTTTTTGTAGAGACAGGGGTTTCGCTATGTTGCTCAGGCTGATCTCCAACCCCTGAGCTCAAGAGATCTGCCTGCGTCGGCCTCCCAAAGTGATGGGATTCCAGGTGTGAGCCACTGAGCCTGGCCCAGACACATCATTTTAAACCAGAAGCACACAAAAGTGTTAAGAACTGGCTGGGTGAGGTGGGTCATACCCTCTAATCCTAGCATTTCGGGGAAGCTGAGGTGGGTGGATCACTTGAGGCTAGGAGTTTGAGACCAGCCTGGTCAACATGGGGAAACCCCATCTCTACCAAAAATTCAAAAAACAAACAAAAATTAGCTGGGTGTGGTAGCACACACCTGTGGTCCCAGCTTCTCAGGAGGCTGAGGCACAAGAATTGCTTGAACCCGGTAGGCAGAGGTTGCAGTGAGCTGAGATCACACCATTGCACTCCAGCCTGGGTGAGAGAGTGAGACTCTGTCTCAAAAAAAAAGATATAAGAACTTCTGCAAGACCAGAACCTCCAAACTATGTATTTTCTGCTAAAGGCACCCCAGGGAACTAAAGCTAGGTGAGGGTTAGGTCTCCATTTAATGAGCAGCTGTGTTTTATAATTTATATTTCTCCATAAAATTCCATTCGCACAAAGGGATTGTGTGGATAAATGGTCTGGAAGTCATTACGTTAGCTCATGCAGGTCTAGGCCGGGTCTGCTGCTAATTGTGTGTTTCGTAGGATACATGACATATTTAAGGAATGGTGATGTGCTGAAGCTAGAGGCAGACAGAGAGGACCTGGTGATGGCAGCCACCAGTCCAGATGGCCTGCCACTGCCATCATGCCAGCTGAAGCAGGGAGGCATGGCCAAGGCTGCATACTCCATGGGGCAGGCAGAAGCCTCTCCCCGGCTGGGTGGGGCTGTAGCCGCCCAAGTTGTGGCTGCAGATCTGAGCCTCCTGTGCTCTTTGGGGGGCCGGGAGCAGGCAGGAACCCTGCCCTCCTGGGTGCAGCTGCAACTGCAGCCACCCAAACCGCAGCTGCAGCCACCCTAACCACAGCTGCAGACCAGGCCTCCTGCTCCCCAGAGCAGGTAGCAGCCCCACCACCCCACACCCACCCACAACCCCAGCTGCAGACTCGGGCATCCCTGCACTCTTCAGGGCCTGGGAAGGCTCTCCTTCCCCTTACAGACCCGGAAGAGCCTTCCCCTGCTGCCTGGCTTCTCCCTCCTATAGGCACCCACTCCGATCTTAGAGCAATGTTGGGGCTGAACCCTGGTGCCATGAATGGCAGCGGGAGGCAGAGAGATTCCTGGGTAGAAGCAGGGGGTCCCATTGCTTCCTGGGTAGAAGCAGTGGGGGCCGGGCTGCCGATTCCACAGACTGAAATGGGAATTTATGGTACCTTTTCTGGGTCTGCCCATGGACCAGTGGGGGTGCATTTCCTCCCCTTTGAGGCCCATAAAAGCCCCGAGCTCAGCCACAGCTAAGCAAAGATGGACGACCAGCTACAAAGAGGAGCGACCCTCTCTGCTGAGGGCTTCAGAGACCTGCAGAAATGCCAGGACGACCAGCTGCAGAGAGGAGCTACTCACTCTGTGGTCTCTTTTCTGCTGAGAGCTGAACACTCCACGGGACAACCTGCCTACACCGAGGGCTGCCCACTGCAGTCTCCTCTGAGCTGTTCTAATGCTCAGCAATGCGCCTCTTCATCTTGTCCACCCTCCGCTTGTCTGCATACCTCAGTCTTCCTGGATGTAGAACAAGAACTCAGGCAAAGGCGCCACTAGCCACAGAGGTTTCCAGCCAGAAAATCAACACCCTAAAGATCCCGTAACACACTGGCACACAACAGTGGCAAGCCAGGTGCTTTCCTGGACACACCAAAGCCTGGGCCCTGCTCTTGTATCCTCACAATGGTCAGGAGCTCTGGGGCATTTTGGAACAGAAGGAGATACAGCCAAAGGCACTAAGAAGGGCTGCATTTCTCCAGGGACATCCTCAGGCTGGGATCCTCCCTCTGGCCTGAATCTCACACAAGAAGCTCTGGCCTGCAGTACTCACAGGAGTGGAGTTTGAAGAGAAGCTTGACAGTGTAGTCATAAAGGTGGCTGCAGTCCAATATGACCTGGATCAGCGGGGCCAGACGGCACTGCCCTGCGGTCGTCACGGACACAGAGCGAGACATGTCCAAGGAGTTGAACACTAGGAAATAAAAGTGAGGGAGAAAGGTGGTAGGGCCAGGAAATGGTAGACAACCTCTATGGAGGGGCAGAGGCAGGGGTCTAACATATACCAAGGACCGATTCTGTGCATGCTTTACCTCATCTAATTCATTTAACTCTTACATCACTCCCATGAGGTAGGTAAACGTATCCGCATTAGACAGGTAAAGAAACAAAAGGTAAGCAACTCGAAGGCCGCCACAAAGTCAAGAAGTGGTTTTGGTTGGGTGCGGTGGCTCATGCCTGTCATCCCAGCAGTTTGGGAGGCTGAGGTGGGCGGATCACCTGAGGTCAGGGTTTCGAGACTAGCCTCTCCAACATGGGAAAACCCTATCTCTACTAAAAACACAAAAATTAGCTAGGCATGGTGGTGCATGCCTGTAATCCCAGCTACTCAGGAGGCTGAGGCAGGAGAATCACTTGAACCCAGGAGGCGGAGGTTGCAGTGAGCTGAGATTTCGCCACTGCACTCTAGCCTGAAAGACAGAGCAAGACTCCATCTCAAAAAAAAAAAAAAAAAAAAAAAAAAAGAAGTGGTTTTGTTGAGAGGTGATGAGTTAACAGACTTGTCAGAGAGCCCAAGAGCTGATGGAGTCAATGATGGTTAGGCCAGGTGACTCTGCTCCTGAGAGTCAAAATATTCAGTGCATCATGAACGGGTGAACTAAACGCAGAGCCCCATGCTAGCCCGGGAAAGAAATTTGCTTATAACCTGGGAGAGCTCCTACTATGGAGGACATGGAGGAGGAGCCTCATCTTCCTTTTTTTCTTTTTTAAGAGACTGGGTCTCAGCCGGGTGTGGTTGCTCGTACCTGTAATCCCAGCACTTTGGGAGGCTGGGGTAGGAGAACTGCCTGAGCCCAAGAGTTTGAGACCAGCCTGAGCAACATGGCGAAACCTCATCTCTACTAAAAATCCAAAAATTACCCAAGTGTGATGGCTCACGCCTGTAATCCCAGCTACTTGGGAAGCTGAGGCAGGAGAAACTCTTGAACTCAGGAGCTGGAGGCTGCAGTAAGCCAAGATTGCACCACTGCAGTCCAGCCTGGGTGACAGAGCGAGCCCGTTTCATAAATAAATAAATAAATAAATAAAACAAAACGAACCAGGCGTAGTAGCTCACGCCTGTAATTCCAGCACTTTGGGAGCCCGAGTAAGATGGATCACCAGAGGTCAGGAGTTATGAGACCAGCCCAGCCAACATCATGAAACCCCATCTCTACTAAAATATAAAAATTAGCTGGGTGTGGTGGTGGGTGCCTGTAAACCCAGCCACCTGGGAGGCTGAGGTTGCAGTGAGCTGAGATGGTGCTATCGCACTCCAGCCTGGGCGATAGAGTGAGACTCAATCTCAAAAGAAACTGCCCCACCCCGCCAAAACAAACAAACAAACAAACAAACAAGAAAAATAAGAAAAAGGGCTTGGGAGAAGAAGACACGTCAGGATCCAAGGCTGAAACTTGGGACACCTATCAACAAAGGTGGAAGTCCTGCTTTCACCCTCTTGAGTTTCAGAGATGAAGTTGCTCCCTCAATTTCTCACTCTAGGACTCCCTCCACACCAACCCCTTACCCCCGCATCCTAGACCAAGCAACTGGCTGCCTGGCTGCAGACACTCAGCGCACACCACTGGCCAGGGCTGATTTTCCTTCTTGCACTGGCCACCCACTGCCTCTGCAGGCTCTGCACGCGGCGGGCAATGAAATGACTCTCCCCGCGGTCCCTCTGTGAGCAGAGCTGGCCCAGAGGGAAGCCCGGGGCTGTGTGTGTTCCGTTTCCCCTGACTGCACTAATCCCTGGTAACTGGGTTAGTCTGGCAGCTGAAGGAAAAAAAAATCCCAAACTGTTCTAATTAAAAGGCAGCTTTTCTTCTTGACACAAATTAAAAGCAGCTGTCACTGCAAGGCAGCCATCCCCAGGTCTACCGGCTTCCTCTGGCTCCAACTGGCAGGAACCACAGGCTGTTCCATCTCCCTGCCTGCCCTCGATTCCCAGTGCCTTCCAGGAATGCCCTTCGGTTCCCAGGAACATCTAAAGTGGTGTCACCGTGGACCAGGTACTCAGCCCCTCTGTGTCCCCAAAAGCTCTTCTGTAGCGCACACACAGCTGTAACAGTGCATACCTAGTAAGGGTCTCGTAAGACTTCAGTGAGAATGCTGTGAAAAGTGCATGGGATTGTGAGGTGGTTCTTGACTTTGGCTTTGAGATTGAGGAGACTGAAAAACTGATGTCTTCCTGCAACACCCAGAACTGCTCCCCGCCCCTCGTTTCAGTTGGTCTGTGGTATGTTGGGATATCCGTGTGTTTCAAAAGCCTCCCCCTGCCATCCCCCGTAAGGCCAGGCACCGTGGCTCATGCCTGTAATCCCAGCACTTTGGGAGGCTGATGTGGGCGGAACGTTCGAGGTCAAGAGTTCCAGGCCAGCCTGGCCGACAGGGCGAAATCGCGTCTCTACTAAAAATACAAAAATTGGCTGGGTGTCGTGGCACGCACCTGTAGTCTCAGCTACTCAGGAGGATGAGGCACGAGAATTGCTTGAACCCAGGAGGCAGAGGTTGCAGTGAACTGATATTGCGCCACTGCACTCCAGCCTGGGCAATAGAGCGAGGCTGTGTTTCAGGAAAAAAAGGAAAAAAAAACCCACCAGGTAGATTCTAATCTGGGTCCAGGGTTGAAAACTATATGTTCAAGCTCAGTGGTTGCCAAATTTTAGCACACATCAGACTCGCCCACAATAGTGCTATAGATCTAATAGAATTCTGTAATGACCAAAATGGTCACATAAACTTTCTAATATGTTAGCCATATGTGGCTACCTGAAATATGCCTGAAATATGCCTAGTGCAGCCGAGGACCTGACTTTTAAACGTTATTTAACTGTAATCAAGTTCAATGATCACATGGGGCTAGTGAGTAACCTATTGGACAGTGCACATTGGGGGTGCTTCTTAAAACACAGGAGGCTGGGCATGGTGACTCATGCCTATAATCCCAGCACTTTGGGAGGCTGAGGTGGAAGGATCACTTGAGCTCAGGAGTTCGAGATCAGCCTAGTAATATAGCAAGACCCTATCTCTACAAAAAAATTTAAAAATTAGCCGGATGTGATGGCATACACCCATGGTCTCAGCTACTCAGGAGGCTGAGGTGAGAGAGGATTACTGAATCCTGAGAGGTCAAGGCTGCAGTGAGCTATGATTGTGCCATACCACAGTACTCCAGCCTGGGCGACAGAGCAACACCCCGTCTCAAAAACAAACAAACAAACAAACAAAAAAAACAGAGAGAGAAAAGAAAAACAGCAGTGACTAAATAGGTCAACAGTTCATTAAACAGTGTTAACTTCCAGCTGCATGCTCTGGGAATCTCTAAGGTGAATTAGTCAGAGTCTTTGGGAGCAGAGCTACCTGTATTTAACTCCTGGAATCAAGCACTCTTCCCACCTTGGCCTCCTAAAGTGCTGGGTTTGTAGGCGTGAGCCACACCCCACCTGGCCGCCTGCTGTTTTTCAAAAAGTAAGTGTTCTTTTATTGTTGAGTGCCTGCTATTCACCAGGCACTGGGCTAGAACAGAGAGAACTGAAAGATGTGTAGGTCATGGTTCCTTATTTTAAGGAAGAGCTCAGCATCTCGTGGTAATAATATTAGCAAACGATGCATATAAAACCAGAGCAGGCTGGGCACGGTAGCTCATGGGAGGCCATGGCAGGCAGATCACTTGAGGCCAGGCGTTTGAGACCAGCCTGGCCAACATGGTGAAACCCCGTCTCTACTAAAAATACAAAATGTAGCCGGGCGTGATGGCAGGTGCCTATAATCCCAGCTACTTGGGAGACTGAGGCAGGAGAATTGCTTGAACCTGGGAGGTGGAGGTTGCTGTGAGCTGAGATGGTGCCACTGCACTCCAGCCTGGGTGATGGAGCAAGATTTCCATCTCAAAAAACAAAAACGAAAACAAAGCACAAAAAACCAGAGCTAGGGCTCATGAGATGTGGCACAAAAAAGATGGCTGAACTCACCACCTGCACTCCTCACTCGTTCTCTCAGCTAATCAAGTCCTCTTGAACCTCATCACCATCTCCACTTATTCACGGTCTACTGTCTGTCAGGAGCTGGAAGGACCACCCAAAGGTTGAAACATTTGACTTCCTCTTCCCTAAACACCACAGCAGCAGCGGCAGGCAGACAGCCAGCTCCAAGGAGAGGCAAGAGCCATGGGGAGAGAGCTTGGAGCAGCTGAACTGCATCTCCTAGGCCGCACTTTCCCGGAGGATGACAATTCCAAGCATCTCACTCATGCCTGCATTCAGATCTAGCACATTCCAAAGCTAAATGCAGGCTGGGTGCGGTGGCTTATGCTGTAATCCCAGCACTTTGGGAGGACAAGGCAGGCAGAACGCTTGAGCTCAGAAATTCAAGACCAGCCTGGCAACATAGTGAAGCCCCGTCTCTACAAAAAGGACAAAAAAATTAGCTGGGCACGGTGGTGTGCGCCCATAGTCCCAGCTACTTGGGAGGCTGAAGTGGGAGGATGGCTTGAGCCCCAGAAGCAGAGGTTGCAGTGAGCTGATATTGCACCACTGCATTCCAGCTTGGGTGACAAAGCCAGACTGTCTCAAAAGAAACAAACAAACAAAAAATAAATGAAAGCTAAGTGCAAATGAATTCTGAATTATCCACCTATGTTGTTCCTACCCAAATCCAAGCAATGAAAAGTTAGCCACAACAATGTATACTTGTTCATATACTTTTATGCAAACATTTCCAATGCTTTTTTTTTTCAAGAAGGAGTCTTGCTCTGTTGCCCAGGCTAGAGTGCAGTAGTGCAATGCCTGATCACTGCAACCTCCACTCACTGCAACTTCTGCCTCCCGGGTTCAAGCAATTCTCTTGTCTCAGCCACCTGAGTAGCTGGGATTACAGGCACACACCACCACACCTGGCTAATTTTTATATTTTCAGTAGAGATGAGTTTCACCATGTTGGCTAAGCTGGCCTCAAACTCTTGACCTCATCATGATCCACCTGCCTCAGCCTCTCAATGGGCTGGGATTACAGGCATGAGCCACCGTGTCCGGCCCCAGTGCATGAAAAAAAAAAAATGCACCTACATCACTTCTTTCAATCAGACTGGGGGTAGCTTAGGGCACAGACTGGATTCCGTGTTTTATTTTTATTTCTCCACTGACTTTTGTACTGAAGCTATTGAGCCCTGCTCAAATAGCTTCCTAGTCGGCTGAGTATCACTTTCTCCCACAAACCGCAGTTTCCAGCTGTTTCTGGTGTTTGTCTTTCTTTTCTTTTCTTTTTTTTGAGACAGAATTTTGCTCTGTCACCCAGGCTGGAGTGCAGTGGTGTGATCTTGGCTTACTACAATCTCCGCCTCCCAGGTTCAAGTGATTATCCTGCCTCAGACTCCAAAGTAGCTGGGATTACAGGCATGCGCCACTATGCCCAGCTAATTTTTGTATTTTCAGTAGAGATGGGGTTATGTTGGTTAGGCTGGTCTAGAACTCCTGACCTCAGGTGATCCGCCCACCTTGGCCTCCTAAAGTGCTGGGATTACAGGCGTGAGCCACTGCACCCGGCCTGTTTCTGGTGTTTTTCTGACCACATCCTGTGCTGAAAACTGGTCAATGTATTATGGAATTTGTTGCCGTGTCCCAGCCATAGTACGACACAAGACAGAATATTCTGGAAAAGAAGCCAGTAGCAGGCATTTCTGCACAGATGAACATGCTGAAGGAAGCTGAAATTCGGGGCAAGAGAGTCCAAGCCCCAAGAGTGAGCCCTGCATGTCTACATGCAGAAGAGCCCGCCAGGCTTGTGCATGAGACCGCGTGGCTTGCGCATGAGACCGCCAGGCTTGCGCACGGAGACCTGCAATGCGGAACATCCTCTTTCAGTTGGATGCTTGTCACGGAACGTGCTGAATCTCAGAACACTGGGCTTATGTCCCCCAGGGAAGGGAGGGGAGCCTGCTGGGAGGTGTGGGGAGGAGACACGCTGGAGAGAAGTGGACCAGCTGAGGCTTGTCAGGAAAGCGTTAGGGGTCTGGAGGCACCGCAATTCTTGGCAGACGGGAGCCTGGAAGTGTGGCCAACTCCCCCTGCTCATGGAACAGGACTCTGTGAGCTTCTCATGTGGACTTGAGTGACAACCAGTCCTGACCAGCTTGTTCCCATGGCTGCCAATTCAAGAACAGACACGAGCCCCTCCTCCTCAGCAGAAATGGGGCTCATGAGCCAGCCCAGCTCTGAGTGGCAGACAGGACCGAACCCAAGGCTGTGCAGGGCTATGGCCACGGTCCAGGGGCTAGCAAAGAGGTAAGTCCTGTCTTTGGGATTTTGGAGGCCCGCGCTTCAGGAGGGAGGCCAGCAGGAAAGGGCAGTGTGTGGTCTTTCTGCTCAGATGTGAAACCACCCACTTTGAAAATACCTAGGAGACCAAATGTGGTAGCTCAGGCCTGTCATCCCAGGACTTTGGGAGGCTGAGTCAGGAAGACACCTTGAAGTTGAGAGTTCAAGACCAGCCCGGGCAATACAGTGAGACCCCCATCTCTTCAAAAAATATTAAAAAATCAGCCAGATATAGTGGTGTGTGCCTGTAGTCCCAGCTACTTGGGAGGCTGAGGTGGGAGGATCACTTGAGCCTAGTAGTTGGAGGTTGCAGTGTGCCATAACACACCCAGCCTGGGCAATAGAGCAAGACTTTCTCTTTCTCTCTCTTTTTTTCCCTTTGAGATGTAGTCACCCAGGCTGGAGTGCAATGGTGCAATCTTGGCTCATTCCAACCTCCACCTCCTGAGTTCAAGCAATTCTCCTGCTTCAGCCTCCCAAAGTGCTGGGATGACAGGCGTGAGCCACCGTGCCCAGCAGAGACCTTGCTATTATAAAGACACATGTACACATATGTTTATTGCGGCACTGTTCACAATAGCAAAGACTTGG